>MUZC01000098.1:432674-447917 GCA_002072015.1 Radix auricularia | reverse complement strand
AAATCATTATGATTTTTACGTCTATATTTTCAATTTTAACAAAGTAATCAAGAGTTGCGTGGTATAGGGGCTTCTGACTGACGGACGCGCTTAGGCGCATTATTATATAGATTACTAATTTACTCTTGGTTCTTCTATCATCTAGTGTTTCAAGGTTTAATGATTTAACTAATGGTGTTTCTCTTGTGAGTTTTGAATATTCTCCAGTAATGAATCTGGCAGCTCTTTTTTGGATTTGTTCTAACGTATCAATATTTTCTTTGGTGGATGAGTCCCATACAGAAGATGCATATTCTAGTGTAGGTCTCACCAGAGTAAGACTACGAAAAAAAAAAACGTGAACAAATATATTGGCATTATTTGGTTCAGGTGATGATCGGGTCTTATATTGAGAATATAACCAGCCGAACTAACTGAACACTAATTCACATAGCTTTAGATGGTCTCAGCTGAAGTTTCTGATACTGTACTGTAGTGGATGTTGGTTTGCAATGTTCCCTTTAAGCAGCGCGACTGCGCAGATAGTTGACCGACCCCACGCAGGAGTTTAGAACCCAACAACTGCCTTTATACCCCATCCAAACTGACTTTATACACCCAACAACTAACTTTATACACCCAACAACTGCCTTTATACACCCAACAACTGCCTTTATACACCCAACAACTGACTTTATACCCCCCCCCCCAAATTGACTTTATATAACCAACAACTAACTTTATACACCCAACAACTGCCTTTATACACACAACAACTGCCTTTATACACCCAATAACTTCCTTTATACACCCAACAACTGCCTTTATACCCCCACCAAACTGACTTTATACACCCAACAACTAACTTTATACACCCAACAACTGCCTTTATACACACAACAATTGACTTTATACACCCAACATTTGACTTTATACACCCAACAATTGACTTAATACACCCAACAATTGACTTAATACACCCAACATCTGACTTTATCACCAAACAACTGCCTTTATACACCAAATAGCTGCCTTTATAACACAACAACTGCCTTTATACACCCAACAATTGACTTTATACACCCAACATTTGACTTTATAACCCAACAACTAACTTTATACACCAAACAACTGACTTTATAACCCAACAACTGCCTTTATATACCCAACAACTGACTTTATAACCCAACAACTGCTTTATACACCCAACAACTGACTTTATAACCCAACAACTGCCTTTATACACCCAATTGCTGCCTTTATAACCCAAAAACTAACCTTATACACCAAACAACTGACTTTATACACCCAACAACTGCCTTTATAACCCAACAATTGACTTTATACACCCAACATTTGACTTTATACACCCAACAATTGACTTAATACACCCAACAACTGACTTTATAACCCAACAACTGCCTTTTTACACCCAATAGCTGCCTTTATAACCCAACAACTGCTTTATACACCAAACAACTGACTTTATAACCCAACAACTGCCTTTATATACCCAACAACTGACTTTATAACCCAACAACTGCTTTATACACCCAACAACTGACTTAATACACCCAACAACCATCTTTATACACCCAAAAACTACCTTTATACACCCAACAACTGCCTTTATACACCCAACAACTGCCTTTATACACCGAACAACTGACTTTATACACCCAACATTTGACTTAATACACCCAACAACTGACTTTATAACCCAACAACTGCCTTTATATACCCAACAACTGACTTTATAACCCAACAACTGCTTTATTCACCCAACAACTGACTTAATACACCCAACAACCATCTTTATACACCCAAAAACTACCTTTATACACCCAACAACTGCCTTTATACACCCAACAACTGCCTTTATACACCCAACAACTGACTTTATACACCCAACATTTGACTTAATACACCCAACAACTGACTTTATAACCCAACAACTGACTTTATACACCAAACAACTGACTTTATACGCCAAACAACTGCTTTTATACACCAAATAATTTCCTTTATACACACAACAACTGCCTTTATACACCCAACCACAGCCTTTAAACACCTAACAACTGCCTTTATACACCCAATAACTGACTTTATACATCCAACAACTGACTTTTTACACCCAACAACTGCCTTTAAACACCTAATAGCTGCCTTTATAACCCAACAACTGCCTTTATACACCCAATAATTTCCTTTATACACATAACTGCCATTATACATGCAACAATTGACTTCATAAACACAACTGCCTTTATACACCCAACAGTTGCCTTTATACACCCAACAACTGTCTTTATACACCCAACAGTTGCCTTTATACACCCAACAACTACCTTTATACACCCAATAACTGACTTTAATACACCCAAGAACTACCTTTATACACCCAACAACTGTCTTTATACACCCAACAACTTTCTTTATACAGCCAACAACTGCCTTTAATATACACCTAACAACTACCTTTATACACCCAATAACTGCCTTTTTTCACCCAACAACTCCCTTTATACACCCAACAACTGCCTTTAAAATACACCTAACAACTACCTTTATACACCCAATAACTGACTTTAATACACACAACAACTGCCTTTATGCACCCAAAAACTGACTTTATACACCCAATAACTGACTTTATACACCCTACAACTGACTTTCTCACCCAACAACTGACTTTATACACCCTACAACTGACTTTCTCACCCAACAACTGACCTTATACACCCTACAACTGACTTTATACACCCAATAACTGACTTTATACACCCTACAACTGACTTTCTCACCCAACAACTGACTTTATACACCCTACAACTGCCTTTATACACCCAACAACTGACTTTATACACCCAACAACTGACTTTATACACCCTACAACTGACTTTCTCACCCAACAACTGACTTTATATACCCTTCAACTGACTTTCTCACCCAACAACAAACTTTATACACCCTACAACTGACTTTCTCACCCAACAACTGACTTTATACACCCTACAACTGACTTTATACACCCAACAACTGACTTTATACACCCTACAACTGACTTTCTCACCCAACAACTGACTTTATACACCCTACAACTGACAAACTCACCCAACAACTGACTTTATACACCCTACAACTGACTTTCTCACCCAACAACTGACTTTATACACCCTACAACTGACTTTCTCACCCAATAACTGACTTTATACACCCTACAACTGACTTTCTCACCCAACAACTGACTTTATACACCCTACAACTGACTTTCTCACCCAACAACTGACTTTATACACCCAACAACTGACTTTCTCACCCAACAACTTTATATACCCTTCAACTGCCTTTATAAACCCTTTATTCTAATCTTGAGGAAAAAATTTTCTGTCAGGGAATTTATTTAAAAATAAACTTGTTGGTTGGGGGGGGCGTTATATGGGGGAGGATTTATTTAGGGACCCCCAGAGTTGTGGACAGGGTCTAATCTTGACTGTTACGCCGTTACTCATTGGCGCTGGAAAAAACAATACATATCAAACAACAACTACCTCACACATGCGCGACATGGAGCATTTAAGAATTTTTATGCGCAGTTGCCACGCCCCTTCAATATGCCATGCACTGATTAAATTTAACCAATCAAGTCACGCAACAATAAATGTCCTCAAAATAAGCTCTTTTAGACCAGAATATTGGCATCGTACTTATAGCACCGCCTGCATTATGGCAACTTGGGAACTGAAATTTGGCTATGATATTCATATTATGAATCATAATTAGACTATTATCTTGCTTATTGATTTCCAAGGCAGCTAAAACGCATAGGACCTTTGTTTTACTAAGACTCTGGACATTAGTTTTATTAAGGCAACGGAACCTTGCTTGGTTTTTACTAAGCACTTGACTTTGGCTTTACTAACACATTGGGACCTTTCTTTTACTAATATGTTTGGATCTTGGTTTAATGCAGTGGTTCTCAAATAGTGGTGGGAAAACCCACAAGGGCATGGGCGTATTCAGAAGGGGGCAAGGGGGCATTTGCCCCCCCCTTACATTTGAGAAAAAAAATCATTATTTTTTTACAATAAAACAGAACTAAATTCCCTGCAAGTTAATTACATTGAAGTTGAAGTTAGTGCACACATCAAACATTAAAAAAGAATTATACCTGCAAATATAACTGATTACATTACTGATAGTTGTAAATAAAATTGTTCTCATTTTTAGCAAAAATATGCCAGCATTTATATTTATGTGTCCATGTAGTTTCCATGGGCGCACTTAGGGGGGGCAAGGGGGGGATTTGCCCCCCCCCCCCCATATTTGAGAAAATGTCATAAATTTGTTACAATATAACTGAACTAAATTCTTTGCAAGTTAATTACATTGAAGACAGTGCACACATCAAACATTAAAAAAGAATTATATCTGCAAATATAACTGATTACATTACTGATTGTTGTAAATATAATTTTCCCCATTTTTAGCAAATATACGCCAGCATTTATATTTATGTGTCCATAAAGTTCACATAGCAAACGAACATTTTGATTTAGTTTTTTAAACTTTTTTTCGCTGATTACTTTCTCGGAAAAAACTTTAATTGTTTTAATTGTTCCTATTGTGTTTCGTATAGCATTCACATTATTTAAATCGTTCACGATAAGATCAAAATTATGTGAACTGCAATGTACAAATGCTTCTTTTGGGTATTTTTTTTATAATTATTGCTTGGATTCCTTCTTCTTTACCTACCATCTTAGAACAACAGCAGTATTCTCAATCAACAAGCTTTGTCATTTCTAATCCAAATTCTAATGAATTTTATTGATGGTGTTGGCTTAACCTTCAGTTGTTCTATAGACAATTGGAATATATCCCAGGATTCTTCTGTGACCATCATTTTTCCTTTTGTTTTTTTTTTTATCTAACACCAAGTTACATCAAATCAATGCCAGAAATGTCATTTGTTTTGTCGGCAAGTATAGAAAATGCAACTGAATTATTTCCTTCACTAGCAATGTCGTCACGCTAGAGAGACCAACAAATTTCGATAAATTATAGTTATTTGCATGGTTGCCGAGCGCATCCGGGCAGAATGGTGACTGTCAAAACAGCGGCCGTCATGACAGCGACTGTATCAAAATAGCGACTTTTTTCTTTTGCTTGGGATAATGTTTGAAAAATTTACTGTACCTAGCCTATAGTGGAGTTTATAAAATCAAGAAAAGTATGACCTGATAAGCCATTTAGGATTTTTGCAGAGAAGGGACAATACAAAATTAAATACAATCAACTGGAGGTGTGTTTAAATAAATGCTGGTGTTTTAAAGAGTGAAATTTTATACACATTTTCGAGATGCATTTTAAAAAAAAAATCTGTAAAAAAAAAATATAACTGCTATTACTTCAATCAAATATATTTAGCAGAAAGCGCAATAGAGATTAGATAACATATATGCAATCGATTAATTGAGGGGGATTGCGGTTGTAAGGGGCAGAGGTGGCGTGTGGCTGCTTTTTTAAGGTAGAGACAGTTTGACTACAGGACATTTTGATCCTCTGATGTTTCAACTCTCGTTTTTATCCTCGTAACATTGTTGTTATTTTTTTCTTATAATTTAAAAATATACATATTTTTTAATAAATATTATTATCTATTAAAAATTAAAAACGGCATGAAATAGTTATTTTCAATGTTTAATTTGCCACTAAAAAGTATATACACTGAAAAAAGTTTTGAACCACTGTGTTAGGTGAACGGTTCGACAAGAATAGCTTTGCGGTGAAGTCGCTATTATGACGGTCGCTGTTTTGATACAGTCGCTATTTTGAATTCGCCATTTTGACGGTCGCTATTTTGACAGTCGCTATTTTGAACCCGTGCCGTTGCCGAGATATACTTGGCACTACAAGAAACACTTGATAAATGATTACCAAGAACGTCATCTCCAGATTGCACGAAACTTTAACAGGTCATACAAATTACCAGAATTTAATTCTTTTCCACGAAGTACTGAATCATGCATTCCGCAAAATAGGATTGTAGAAGTGATGGGACCCAGTTTGTTGCAATTTTCGTGAATTTGTCTTCAAAATGATGGGTCTAACTGCCCATCTATAGAAACTGCTTTGGATTTCAATAATGCAACAAAATTGCTTGCAGTTGCATCTTCATGATATCCTTTGTGTCATGTGCTTTGCATGTGGCTAGCTTGATCTTCGTTAAAATCTTTATATTTTTTGCATGGTTTGGTGACAAATTCCAACTGAATTCCTCGATTTACTTTTTGCGGAAACAACACACAATAATTACAAAAGGCACCTTTTAACATTTGCTAGTATTATCACGAATCAGCTGCAATTTCAACTCATTTAAAAGTTCGTGGGTCCAGACATACCTTCCAATATCCAATTTAGAAAATGAATAAGTGTCAGCGACAATCAAATTAGAAACGGTAGCCTCAGCTGTGTCTGGTTGTTGACTTGTACTAATGTCCTCAATGCCAATCAGGAGCGGCGTTTGAGGGTGGCAACTGGGGCGACTGCCCCAGGCCCCGCGCTTAGGTAGGCCCCGCGTTTCGGTCCTGAACATGTCTCGTCCTGGATAATAGCCTATACATGTAGAACCAAAGAGTGGATGGTAGAACGTATGCTGGAAACGATTGTAAAGAAACGAAAGAAGCACTCTTGTAATCCTTTTGCAATTATTTTGCAATATGTCTGCCAATAAATTGCATTTTAAATCACGTCGTAACCGGCACGTCATTTTTCGATAAGAATAAACCGTTGTTTATAGACCAGAGAAAATAATGAATTTGTAATAATTTAATAAAAAGGTGACACGCGGTATTAAAATTACACAATAATCAAGATAGTTCATATTTTTAAATACCATAGCATACTGGTGCTTAGCGATCTTTACTAGTACTCTGGCCCCGCGGGGTCATTGCTGGCACTAGGCCCCACGCTTACCTAACGCCGCCACTGATGCCAATGATAAGTCCGATGTAACAGACGCCTCAAAATCTTGTAATAACGGCATTTCGGAATCCCTCGAATGCACTACTTTTCGTTGTTATTTTAAAGCTTGTAAATACTTTTCTATCCATCTTTGGCAATCCTGCAGTTTCTACAAGTATATTATTTCACAGCAAAATTTAATTCTCTTATGAGAACTTATGTTATTGATTTATTAAATGCTCTAATATATGTTATATTTTAGCTATTGCAACGCTATTTTGTGGGTCTTTTTAATTTTTAAGACTTTTTGGGGCACATATGTTATACTTAAACTCAAATTTAATTGAAAATTAAACCTGTATATCATTGTCAGTTAGGGGCAGTCCATAATAGACGTCACATAATTTTGGCCGATTATTAACCCACCCCTCCCCATAGTCACACTTCGTTACAAAAACTTAGACACCCCTCCCCCACACACACACAATATGACGTAAAAAAGCTGTGACCTTAAGGTGTTGTCTATTTTTAAATGAGCATGTTTCAAAACACTTTATTGATATTTTAGTATATATTTAGTGTAAGTGTAAGGCTACACTCTGATATCGTAACACGCGGTAGTCCATGCAAAACGTAATAAAATTGGTAGTAAGAAATCGAATATTAAAGTGGATTTTTGGCTTATAGTAAAAGCGTGTTTTGGCGTGACGTCACAATTCTTTAACTCCCCTCGCCCTCGTCACAAAGTTGGAGACCCCCTCCCAAAAGGCGCGTGACGTCATTTGTGGAATTTTTTTTAAAAATTTGCCCCCCCCCCTGGAAAAATTCCTAGCGACGCCCATGCACACGGGGTGAGACTCCGTAAAGTGGGGCTCCTTTGACCTCAGCAGAGGTGTACTTGTAACAATGTTATAGACAAATGATACTATTTACAGTCGCACGGAGGCGTGAAATCTTTTCTTCTTCCTATGGGGGCCAGTATGACATAAAATAATTGAGGAGCACTGGTTTAATGAGACAATGGTAAATTGCTTTTACTAAGACGTGTGATTTAATTTTCTCGAATATCTTTAGTAAATTGTTGGTTCACGCATTGCTGCCACAATAATTTTGGTGACGGAAACGCCACCATTCTTTACGCCGACCCCATCTATGAAAAGTGCGTTTAAAAATATCTTCGCAGCTAATTTATTTGAAGGAAGACTATTTGTGGAGGATGGTGGAAAGTAGCTTAACGAGCTCATGTGGGCTCTAACAGCTGTTTATTGTATATTGTGAAATAGGTGGGGTTGACACCCGTGACAGTTCTTTATAAGTGATGGAAGGGGCAGAAAAGGTGGGTGGGTAAAATGTACAAAATAAAAGAAAATAGTATATTTTTTATTTTAAAAAAGGAGAGTTTTGTTACAAAAAATGGACAAAAATCGTGTGTTTGTATGTTTTCAATTCATTGCCGATCCCCTTTGACTTTTCGTGGAATGAATTCGATGTTCCTCATGGGGTTGGGCTAGCAAACTTGTGTTATTTTCGGACAGTTTGGTCTAGCAAAAATAGTAGGGATTATAGAGTATTTAAGAGAATTAGATTCTTAAGATTTGGGGTTGGGCGGGGAGTTGAGAAGGGAATTTTTTTTAAACTAAGTGTAAAACTAAGAGCTGGATAGCGGCTGGATATATAAGTAAACAGTGCACTCGCCTCATAACCTTGAGGTCGTGGGATCCAGCAACCCCCTACAACAACAAAAAGAGAGATTTGTTGTAGTTGCAATCAGTATATCTTCCTTACATGCAGTCCTCTTCACAAAATATCCGACCCTTGTTTCCTAAATATTTATATTCACCTACAAACAATAATGTACAACGGCTTGACTTGTCCATTCAGCGCTAACTCTCTCCATTGACTTGTTCATTCAGCGCTAACTCTCTCCATTGACTTGTTCATTTAGCGCTAACTCTCTCCATTGACTTGTTCATTCAGCGCTAACTCTCTCCATTGACTTGTTCATTCAGCGCTAAATCTCTCCATTGACTTGTTCATTTAGCGCTAACTCTCTCCATTGACTTGTTCATTCAGCGCTAACTCTCTCCATTGACTTGTCACGCCAATCTGATTTCACTCCCAAGTTTAACAAAGAGTTTTCTTTGTGTCACAAGTACAGACGTCTGATTGTTTTTTATTCCTCTAACGGTGTCGCCAGTCATCGATTTTGTTGCGATGGTCTATCAATTTGAACATGTTATGCCCCAAGACCAAGTCTTAGTGATTGCACAGATAATGTTATAATGGTGCTGCCATGGTAACCTAACCCGGTAACTGGATCGCCCAGCAAAGTGCAGTTTAGATACACAACCATTGCTACGTTTGATAGCACCCCCACCCGTGGTGATACTTCTGTTACGGAAGGGAGGGGTACACTGGTTACACTCAAACATAGGTGAGACATGCGTACTTATTAAGAGGTGAGCCATTAGTTACACACAATCACATTAGTGACACACAATCACATTAGTGACACACATTCACATTAGTTAAACAAAATCAAATTTATCAATTTTATAACAAAAGTTACACAATCACAATTGATATCTTTAGTAAGAAACAATCAGAGGCCGGGGAGGGGATCAATTATTACAACTTTACTAAATTTATTTGTAACAATAAATATGAGAACAATCAGTGGTAAAAAAAAAAGATTTCTTTTATTAATGAAGATATTCAGTATTAATTTTTTAAAAATGAGATAAGAAATCAATACAATGTAATTTATTATGTTAATTTTAAGTAGTGCACACATAAAGAAAGCTTTTTTCGTCAATGTATCAACAGAAATACGTTAAAATAGATTATTTATTATTTGGAGAATAATTTGCTAACCTTGCATTGCTTCAAATAAAAATACAAGCTACAGAAATATTTCAAAGGGCAATTGACTGAGAATCATATTCCTCAGTTGTAAACAGCATAAATTAGACATACTAGTAAAGTCAGCCAACCTACGTACGCGGCTGATGCACCACAAGCAGCTTGTTTCAGCTGGTCAAACTCTGATTGTGTGCACATGTTGCTACCAACCAGACAGCTGTAAGTTGTCGTGCCTTCATTGTTGATGTTCATCACCTGACAGTATTGCTCACTCTGAATTAGTGCCAAGGCGGAAGGGTTTGACGCGGTGCAAAGTTCCATGTAGTATTTGCACGTTGGAGAACTGGCGATGACGGCTGTGGCAAACCGTCCACTGCTTACGACGGGAGACCTACACGCTGTGGTGTTGAGGCTATTATATTCACCTTCAGTACAACCATTAGCTGTTAAACAAGATTTCGTCGACTTTTGCGTGTTGTTGATCTGAAGCAAATCACAGTACTGCTCATTTTGCTTTAACACAATACCAACACTGGATGATTTCGTACAGCTTAGAGTCGCATTCTTACAAGAATCCGAAGTAGCATTTAAGGTGGCGTATAGTTCTGTCTTGGCCTGGGAAATGGTTTGCTGTTCACTGTCCGATCCCTGGCAGGCGGCGTTTTTCAATTTAACAAACTCAACCTCTGTACAAAATCCAATTTTCACCAAGCATTGGTTGGCGTTGACACCTCTGAAAGTTGCTGTCATTAGTTGGCATTCAGAATAAAATGTTGAGTCGACACTCGTAGCCTGGGACCTGCAGTCATCAACTGTATTCTGACATGCCTTTGAGCACGAGGCTTTTACATTGTCAAAAGTTGTTGACAAGCAAGCATTCAACTTCATCAGTAGAAGCAGCAAAGTAATGGGTGAACATTGAACTGATGCCATGCTTCAAGCTGATGTTTTCTAAAGAAAGAAAAAATTAATTAGGGCTGGTACTGATTTAAAAAATGTTTTTGATCAATCGGGAAATATGTAATCGATTAATTTCGATTAATTATATTTTTATAACGCATATATCAAACGCCCCAACCGCATCACATAGCGATGTCATTGAGTTGAATGTAATCAGGTAGCGGCATCGGATATTTAAGAATTAAATCGAATATTCAGGATGGAATATCGGATATTTATGAGGACTAACATTGTGTTCATTGAGTAACTATCTCAAATAATCATTTAGCTGAACTAACTTAACTGAAATGATTCAGACAATATTTAAAAAACTGAAGGAAGATTAATCTGAAATAAGATTTTGTTATATATTGTATAGAGCTGGAGAAAAAGCAATTCCTTGTTCCCTTCCAGGTTATAAATATATTTTAAAAATATTTCCTGGCGCATAATTTAACACTATAACCGATTTTTATCGCTCAAAAATATCAATAATCACTTGACTTGACCTTCGTTTTTGCTTTAAACCTCCTGAGATTGAACAAGCGACCATAGGTGCGATACCTAATGTATAATTTTCTATAGATTTTACTGAAAGCCTTAGTCAAAATGGCTAGAAAATGATAACAAACAGTTTTGGTACCAGACCACATCTGTTTTACACCATTAGTATCTGCAAAAGGGTTCAGATGCTTCTATATTTATTTTTGTAGACCCCAGCCTGCGTGCAATCATAAAACTGATTAACTGTGACTATAAAATTTCTGTGGTAACCATACTTGACCATAGTTTCCCACATCAATTCTCTGCAGACTGTATCAGTCTTTAGTCAGGTCGATGCATATGGAAACGTCTACATTCTGTTCTTGGAACTTTTCTTGCAACTGCCTCAGTGCAGCCCCATGGCGATGGTCCAAATTTATTATCGGAATCAACACTGGATTCCTGGCAGTAGTCTTTGTTTAGATGTGCATTTAGGCGGTAAAGAATGATTCTGGCAAATATTTTTTCCTGCCATTAATAGTAAGGATATACCACTGTGATTATCACAGACTTTGACTCTTGTTGCCACATCAATAAGAGAATGTCAATCCCCTGTCTATTATATGTAAGCTGGAATGGAATCTGATCCGAGAGCTTTGCCACATGATAGATGATGGATCGCTTTTTGTGTCTCAAGAATTGTTTGGGTATCTTCTCTTTTGTCAGTAATTACAGCTGTCACATGGGAGATTTTAAGGCTGTGGTTCGTACACCTCCTTTAGGGTAATTTAAAATTTTGTTATATCACGCTTGTCTGTATAGTGTTGGAGCAACTGAGTTGGATTTGTTGTTGTTGTTGTTGTTTTTTTTTTTTTTTTTTTTTTTTTTTTTTCCCATAACTGTAATTATTTTAATTTTATATGATTTGTTCGAGAGAAACTCGCTGTATGAAACTTTGGGTATTATTCATAGAAAACTTTTTAAATACCTTTTCATTCTAGATAGGCTACACATTTTCTATCAAGTAATTATAAAGAAATTTTTTCAATATACACCTTTAATTAAAATACAACAATTTTATGTGAGAAGAGCACCAACAACTTTAAAACAATTTTCGGGAACCGGTATTGGAACTGTCAGTAATTCGCTGTGATCAACAACAAATGTCACAAAGTAAATACAATATACATCTTAAATACTGCTTTTAGTTTATATTTTAGACAATTTGATAAAGATAAAAATCGATTGACGTTTCAAAAAGAAAAAAAAAAAAAAAAAAGCATATTGTCTCTTACCTCAGATTCAAATGTTCGTCTTGCCACGTTACCAGCTGAGGGTGAAAATAAAATGAAAAGATTTTCATAACAATTATATAGTGCCGATAAACTCCAGAATTGCCCCGCCCACTGGTTCTCTCATTGACCTTATAAGGAATCGTTAATGGAGTTATTTCCAGGAAAAGATTTCTAGACAACGCTTTGCTTCCTTTATTTTTCTATTTAAAATTATTTGGTCATCGACTTTTGAATGTCAATCGATTCCAATCAATTTTTTAAAAAAATGGTTGCCTTGTTCCTCCTAGCAATTACATTGTGTGAATGGCGTTAGGGGCTGATTCCTAGATGATAGTTAGGTATAAGTTGAGGTAGAGATTGCATCAAAGATAAATTTGAAGAGAACAGAGAAGTGATTGTTTGTTCTTGTGGTTACTTGCTTTATTGTAGAGAGGAAGTATTCAGAAGAATATTTGCGGTATTACTTGTCCATTGAGTGTGTGCAGCAAACCATTATCATTATGGTTCTTTTTATAGAATTTTAGTTGGGAAAAAAACTTGAATACATGTCTGAGTCCACGACTCTTGAACTATTTTAAACACACACGTACCCCAGCATGTGGTTCTTAATCAGCTATGTAACATATCAATGGTCAAGAAGTCTTAAACTACCCTAAATTTTTCCGTGTTTAAGAATTTTTAATCGGCTTTAAACTACACTATAAATCTCAATATCCAAAGCTTTTTAACTACACTAAACATTTAATGGTGGTATCAGTAGATGCCTGTATCTCTCACAGAGCTAACTTGGTTTATAGTATGCCTCAAGGCTCCGTTTTGGGTACGGTACTTTTCGTGCTGTATACAAGACCACTAATTCTACTACCCGAAAAGCATTCAGTTAAAAGCCAATCATTTGCAGATGATACTCAACTTTACACTCACATAGATCTCTCTCATATTGACTTCACAGTCCAATTTTGATGCAGGAGTGCATTGGTGAGGTAAAGTCATGGATGACTTTCAGCAAGCTCAAACTGAATCAGTGGCGGATTTAGCTATAGGGCAGGGGGGGCGGGTCGCCCCCCACGCCCCAGTTGGGTCTAAAATGGCGCCCCCCCTGAGACGCCCTCATAAATACTAAAAAGGTGTAGCTAGAGCAGAAAAAAGATTGCTAAACATGAAAATTTTAATCAACACTAAACTCCAATAAAACTACATTGGCTTGCTAAATATCGTATTCCAAACTGTAATATCTGGTTTGGTCAGTCAGGAGCGTCGCTAAGTGGAAAAGAATAGAAAAATATTGAAACTAATGATAGACGTGACGTTTTTCTTGATTCTTAGCAAAACAAGGTTTGCCATTCAGAGTACACAGAGAAAATTCTTGCTTGAGACTTTACTGATGGTAGTTGTAGAAATACTTGAAATATTTGTTAAATCTTAAGTTTATTAGCCAACTATGATTCCAATGTGGACAGTCATCTAGAGTTTAAAAGAAAAATGAAATTTATTTAAGTCATGATGTGCACATTGATTTAATTTGCATCTGAAATATTGGCAGTAATTGATGATAAAGTTAAGTCTTCACATTTCTTTTCTGTAATTATCGATTAAACCATTGATATATCTAAAATTGATAAGATGACACTTTACGTTCAGTTTTAAAATCAGGAAATGTTGTGGAAAGATTTATAGGCTTTTATATTTTTGTAATCAGCAATGCTGCATCCGCATTTGCTGAGAAGATTCTACCGGAACTACACATTACAAAAGCGAAACAGTGATATCACAATCTGAGGAGGAAAGGCATATGATGGTGCATCTGAGATGTCTGGAATTAAGAGTGGCCTTCAAACTTTCACACAATGCCGTCTATTTTCATGGCTGTGCCCATGTTTTAATTTTGGTCACCATCGAAGCAATGTCTGTAAATAGTGTTGTATACAGCTGTTTTTGGCATAGCTGAAAGGTTGTATGTATTATTTACGTCTAGTTTACCACGTCTACATACTCTTAAAAAACATCATAACTCTCAATATGAATCAACAATAGATACTCTGAACTGAAATGACTTTCTGATACAAGATGGGCAAGCCGTAGGCCGTAAGTAAGCTTCAGTTGATGCAGTTATTGGATCATTCTCTGCTTTTCTAGCCACCCTAGAAGATATAAATTCAAGGCCATCAACATAACATAAAGGAAGTGTCAGAGCAGAAGCCATTAGACAATCTGCTTTAATAACAAAATATTCTTTTGTTTTTTATGCTATTTGTACAAAAGATGGTTGATATTTTCATGTTATCAAACCACTTGCAGCTCAAGAGTATTGACATTGCAATTGCAAAACGATTGATCGATGTTGGAAGAAATAAGTTTGTTGAAATGAGAAGCGATCAAGCTTTTTAAAATTCGGAAAGTAGATATCTAATCATTTATTAACGAAAATTGTTCGAAACTAGATGTTAAAAACAAAATTTAAAGAAACGCGAATTGCAGAAAATAAAAGTAGGGCAGGTGAACTTAGTAGAGATGAAAGAGCTAATGATCCAACTAACAGTTTTAAATCTGAAACGTACTTCACTATCTTGGATACACTTCTAAAATAAATAGACGATCGATTTAATGACTTTAGGGGCGCTGATATTTATTTCTATTGTATTGATCCATCACAAATGTTGGAAGAAAATAAAGATCATCTTCGAAGTTTATGCAAAATTTACAAACACATTAACCT
>MUZC01000098.1:413362-424736 GCA_002072015.1 Radix auricularia | reverse complement strand
CCCCCCCGAAACCGACATCCCTAAACCTAAAGTAAAAAAGACAGAACTGTCCCGGTTGGTCCGATTCAAATTATTTTAATCGATAAAATAATTATTAACATGACAGAAAATATTTTAAACATATTTGTCTATTTATTAAAGAATAATTAATTATTAATTATAGTTTTTTCTTTACGTACAATCTTCTCCGTTTTTTTTTTTACTTTAAAATAAGCAGTTTTTATAAAGAAAAGGATATACAAAAATAAACAATGTTTTTACTTAATTAACAATAACAAAATTTAAATTCATTGACATAAATTGAATTACTTATATTTAATTATGTCTTCTAAATATGCTATATTTTTAAAAATTAAAATCTTAAGTTATTGACATTTTATGAAATTTTCAGTATAATGACGTCGTACATCTTATTTTCAGCTTTAATCAAAATTATCGATTAATTATTGGGTAATTTTTCAAAAGTCAACTATTAAATTTAAATTAGTTAATCGATAACAGCCCTAATGCCCACTATTGAACCGGTTCCTTCCAGAAAATGCATTTGTTAAATTTGACAACTATGTAGATTTCTTAACTACGTACTATGCGCAGACCAGCGGTGTAGCGTGGGTATGTGCCGCCCGGGGTAGAACCAAAATTTGCCGCCCCCCCCCCCCCCCGAAAAATATTTTAACGCTGTAAAGTAAAGATAGTTTTTATTAGAAAGTAGTAATGACACCCCAATAGAGATAAAAAGAGAAGCTTAATTTCTTTAATAAAATAAAACTTTACTGTTTTTCCTGATTACATGTATTAATGTTTCCAGCTTAAAATTTGCCATGCTTAATAACCAACATTGAAATAGCAATAGATTAGAAAATTTTTGCGTAGATCTAATCGTTATTACTTATAATTAATTTTCATTAACTTAAATTTAAAGAACCTATTTTAAGACCTTGCAATACTGAAGACTATTGTAATCAATGTTCAAATTAATTAGCCTATATTATTTTAGGCAAGGTAACTTTGAGCTTTAATATCTTAATAAACTTTTATAAATCAAGTTGTCTTAAATTTATTAATTCATTCTTTTTTTTTTTACCCGTGGGGTAAAATATTCTTTGCTTGACAATGTCCAGCAGATCGCCTGTTGTATGACAATTTTATCTATTTTCTAAATTCTCCATACCTGCCAAAATCTCATATGAATTTCTTCAGTAATCTGATGTTATGTATAATTGAACTATCTTCTCTACAGTTTTTCTAAATAACATGGATATATATTTTTGATCACCAAAAATGTGCTTTCTGCTACTTTGACTTGAAGATTCGATTAAAAATATGGGGTCTCCACATACAAATTTATCAAATGTCAAAGCATCCTTAAAGTATTTCATTAATTTCTCTGTGAGCATTATATCTTAGCATTTTTTCAAGCACTAAACATTTATAAATTATTTTGTGCATCTTTAACATAGATTCAAAAATAAAAATATTTTAAAGTGACTAGCAAAGTTCCTGCGCCTGTTGGTCCGATGAACCTTTTCTTTCTGCATCTATTAGTTTTTCTATACTTTTCAAAATAATCTCAAAATAATAATTGCTCTATGGTATATTCACTATTTGTATTTCTTAAGCCTAGCTTGTGAAGTAAGTATATACTACAAACGATTATGGGCATGAATAAGAATTCGAAACAACGTTCTAGAGTAATAACATGACATAGATAATTCGCGTCAGTCTGATTATTAAGTAAACAGATTAGATTTAATGGACTATTTGATTAAGATTGACAGTGTGAGTTTAGGTTATTTCGTATTTCTTTAAACGCATGTAGGCCTATACTTTCCAGCCATAGAGAAGAAGTATTAACACATGATGATACCCTGCGATCCATTAGTTTAAAATAGTCATTTATTAAAAGTCATTTCATGTGTGTAAGCAAATTCACTTTACTTCAATGAAATATTTTTTAAAAATTCTACAATGTCTACTTCTTTGTTTTTAATCGTTAATCACAAATCCCTTAGCTGGACTTGTTTGGTGATTATGTGAAATATATGAAGAGCTATTGAATACATTAGAACAATATGGGGTATCTTGTTCCTGAAAAAAGATGATTTTTCGCGATATATATTATATAGCACTTAAAATTGCTGTGACCTCAGTTTGAATTTTAGTGTTAGATGGTACTTTTTAAAAACCTTTTTTTTCATACAATGTTCTAGGAGTGCTCGATCGCACTTGAAAAGCAAATGCATTGGTTCCGGAATATTGCCTTTTTTGCAATAGTATTGTCCTCTCTTGGGCCGAAAAAACAGATTTACTTTTGTAAGGCTTTAACAATGTCATACATTTTAACAAAATCTTCCTGCCACTTTGTTTTGTTTTTTTTTTTTTGTTTTTTTTTTATTATTTTTTTTTTAGTTTGTTTGTTTGTTTGTTATTTTTTACAACTTATTGTAGTTCTTTGTCACTTCTTTTTTATCTGATTTCTGATCCTTTAAAGTTTTAGAACATTTTGGAAATGCTGAGCATTCGTACCTTCGTGGCTACGTTTGGATATAGCGTGCAAAGTTTTAATTTCATTAAATAAATAATTTTGTTCATTATTTTTGTTTATGCTTCAAATCAAAAGACATTAAAATAAAAGTAATAATGTTTTGGTAGATAAACCATGTAAGTACGCCAAAAAATTTTTCCAGCAGTTTATTTAAGTTAAAATCAAACTGGAATCAATTATATATTATATACCATAACCATATTTTCATATTCGTACACTAATTCATCCCCTTTGATCTCAACTTCAATAGCATTAGTAACAGTAGAGTTTAGATTCATAAAGGAGTTTGAAGTTCTGACATTTGAAATTGTCACATATATATATAATATAATTCCTTTATTTCTTTGAATTTTTTTATCTTTGCTCTATTTTATTTTTAATAAACTTTACTTTTGCACTTTTCATTTTTGAAACTAATTAACGAGTAATTCGCCGCCCCCTTCTTTAAACCATTTGTGCCNAAACTTTTTTCTATTTTAAAATAAGTATGTTTCAAATCACTTATTTTGTCATTTAAGTATTTTTTTAAAAGTAGGTCTCCATTGTAATACCGTAACACGCCTGAAGCTATGTAAAACGATAGTAAATAAATGGACAGTGCTTCTTAAACTTCTTCGTATTTGACGAGCGGCAGGAATTTTTCCATTTTACTAAGTAGATCTACCCATGCATTCTTTACCCACTTTGACGTGATTTTCCCCCGAACTTACGTGATAGCGAAATTAGCCACTACATGGCCTTAGCCTAAAGCCCTATAAGATTAAGTATGAACTCGGCTTATTTTATAAAAAAAAAAAATAATTTTGAAAATTTTTTACTTGCAAAGACATAGCAAAACAGTTAACGAACAATGCCGCGGTAATGTCAAAAACCCTTTGATTTTATTTAACATTCAAGCTCGCGAGATTGACTGATACTACAAGGATCATTTCATTGTTGATAGAATATAAAGATAGATAGATCTACAGGACGATTGCTCGAATTGATTTTGATCTTATAGTGACAGTTTTTCCTTCTAAGTATATGCACGTCAAAGCATTTGATCTAAAAATACCACATTGATATCAAATTTCATGTTTTCGAAAAAATTATTAGGTATGCACTGGAAGAGGAACAATAAGGCGAGTAATGTACAAACCCCGGAATTGTGCAGGAAATGAATTTGATGAGGTGTGACAACGTCACTCAGCCATTTTATAAATCCGTTGTACTGTCCTTGCATATTGGCTGCCCCCATCTGTAGCATTACCGACACGATTTTCAATACTTATGTTACATTAAATGAGTTTCTCTAGAAATAATTCAAACATATCTTTTCTAGTAGAAGATGTTCAGTTGGCGACTCATATCATCGCTCATGAACTTATCTGTTACATATCTTATAATTATAATTTGTCCTTCACGCTTAGCCTACATCTTGAGTTTTATACAATTGAACTGATTCATACAGCAGATTTAATTACCTCAGAAATGTTTTCTTTATTTTTTTTTGTCTCTTTGAAAACAATGATATAATTAATTCGTCTTTGATCATCGCCAAATTAGATGCATGTCTATCATGTCTATCATGTCTACCATGTCTATCATGTCTACCATGTCTACCATGTCTATCATATCTACGATGTCTATCATGTCTACCATGTCTATCGTGTCTATCGTGTCTATCATGTCTATCATGTCTACCATGTCTACCGTGTCTATCATGTCTATCATGTCTACCGTGTCTATCATGTCTATCATGTCTACCATGTATATCATGTATATCATGTCTATCATGTCTACCGTGTCTATCATGTCTACCATGTCTACCGTGTCTATCATATCTATCATGTCTACCATGTCTATCATGTCTACCATGTCTACCATGTCTATCATGTCTACCATGTCTACCATGTCTATCATGTCTACCATGTCTATCATGTCTACCATGTCTATCATGTCTACCATTTCTACCGTGTCTATCGTGTCTATCATGTCTACCATGTCTATCATGTCTACCATGTCTATCATGTCTATCATGTCTACCATGTCTACCATGTCTACCATGTCTATCATGTCTACCATGTCTATCATGTCTACCATGTCTATCATGTCTATTATGTCTACCATGTCTATCATATCTACGATGTCTATCATGTCTACCATGTCTATCGTGTCTATCGTGTCTATCATGTCTATCATGTCTACCATGTCTACCATGTCTATCATGTCTATCATGTCTATCATGTCTATCATGTCTACCATGTCTATCATGTCTACCATGTCTACCGTGTCTACCGTGTCTATCGTGTCTACCATGTCTACCTTGTCTATCATGTCTGCCATGTCTGCCATGTCTATCATGTCTACCATGTCTATCATGTCTACCGTGTCTATCGTGTCTATCATGTCTATCATGTCTGCCATGTCTACCATGTCTATCATGTCTACCATGTCTATCATGTCTATCATGTCTACCATGTCTATCATGTCTACCATGTCTATCATGTCTATCAGGTCTACCATGTCTATCATGTCTATCATGTCTACCTTGTCTATCATGTCTGCCATGTCTATCATTACTTTTATAAATAGCTGTATCAAGATGTTGTTTAATTAGTGGGTCAAATTTTGACATGAGTAGTAATTTTTTTTAAATTTATGTTTTGATTGTATCGTCATTTAATGTATAGGCAGCATGTTTTTTACCGTTAGCAAATACCTCGTTTTCCAATCATTTCCAGAATCTCAATTACTGAGAATAAAATGCTATCAATTTCTTTTTCACTTATATGAGCTACCCAAGGAGGTTTGATTACATGGAGGTGGCGTGACGTCAATAGGCTGAAGCCAGACACACCCACGGCAGCCATCTTGGTTAACTCAAAACATTGGAAGCTGTGTAGAGTGTACTGTGTACGTTATATTATTGTAATATTTGAACGTTATAAAATACTGCGTAATAAATTATAATAGATATTTTGTTTGCTTTGGGCATTTTTTTTTCTATTTACTTATCTGCACTCTGTTGTTGTTTCGAATAAAGGCATACATATATATATANATATTATTTGAATAGTTACTATCACTAATACTATTTGTATTATTTATTAGCAATATTAAAGTCAGTATACAAAGAAATACAGGTTCAATTAACATTAGACCTTAATACTATTACTATTAGTTTTCTAGTTATAATCGTATATGTTATTTTAATTACTTAACTTATTTTTTTATTTTTAAACTATGTGGTATGCTATTAAAATTATTGAAAATTATAAGAGCATAATTAGAAGTTTTACTGATGACTGATGCTAAGTCCGAACTGATACTTACCTTAGAATTAATAATGTTATAATCCTTCAATTTAATGTTTGTTGTTCATGTTTTGTTATATCTTACTCATATTCACCATCTCCTTTTTACAAAGATGAGGATATATACATTTGACAAACACTTAATATTTTACATATATAATCAATAACTAATACTATTACTATTAATATTAATTATTAGCAATATTTAAGTCGGTATACAAAGAAATACAGTGTAATACAGGTCCCATTAACATTAGACCTTAATACTATTAGTATTAGTTTTCTAGTTATAATGGTATATGCTATTAAAATTATAAGATCATAATTTAGTTAGAAATTTTTACTGATGCTAAAATACAAAGTCCAAACAGATACTTACCTTTGAATTAATAATGATAATAGCAATAGTGTTATGACTATGATCCTTTTATTTAATGTCTGTCGTTCATTTTTGTCATGTCTTACTCACGTCTTATTTTTACAAAGAAGAGGATATATACTAATATACATTTGACAAACACTTAATATTTTTACATTACATAATATTACATATATAATCAAAAGAAATAAATTTCAATTAAAATTAGATAATATTACTAAGTAACATAAGAATAATTACAATAGATAAAAATAATATGTTCTTTTTAATTATGTATAGAAGAACTAATAGTTCAGTGCTCTGCAAATTTGTTTATTTATATCGCATAATATTCATTAATATATAGTTATATAGCCTTTGTAGGCCTCGATCAGCTGATCTTGGTGTAGGCCTCGATCAGCTGATCGCATAAATGGCATAAATAACTTTACATACATTACAGCGCTTTAAAATTTATAATTGACCCATTAGAATATCTAGAGCACCAGAAATGAACTAGGGCCTTAGGAAACTTAGAAAAAAAAACGTGATGACAAAATACGAAGTTCATTGGAGTCGTTACCAGAATGAGAAAACTGGTATCCTAATGAAAGCTGGTGGAATGTTTTGAGTTCAGCAATATGGCGATAGGCTCCGCCCACTGGCTTCAGTCGATGACGACTGTCTGTTAGCAGACGCCACCTCCTTGTAATCAAACCTCCTTGGAGCTACCACACTATTCTCGTGATATTTGCTATTTTCATGTTCCTCTATTCTTTAACGCACATGTTTCCAGGAATTCATTCCCCTTGTGAATGAGTTCATATTGTTCATCTTGCCATATGCTGTTCAAAACAAAGCTTTACATTCTTTATAGAATGATGCCTGTCACAAAACGAACTTTGTGTAGGCTTCGTTGTCTGGGGGTTGTTGGCGTACAATTACACAGTCACGCTCAAGAACAAGAATCCACTATTAATTATTAAATAATATAAACACCCAGTGGTGTGGTTCTGTATGTTTGTAACGTAACGCTGAGGAGCGATGTACGACAGTCTACAGCAGTTAGTTTAGTTGAAACGCTGAGGAGCGATGTACGACAGTCTACAGCAGTTAGTTTAGTTGAAAAATCGTGTGTTGATGAGCGCTGTAAAAATATTTAATATGATGACGTCATTGTTTGGTGTGCATCGGTACGCAAAATACAACCCCTATTATTATTATTAATTAAATACTTTGCGTACATTTCATAAAGTTTAATAATTCGTATTTATCAAAAAAGGACAAGTTAGTTGGTCTTTAAAAAAATGGTTGAAGCCGTAGGCGCCCAAAAAAAGGGGGCGCCGCAGGCGCCACGGCGCCCCGGCACAATCTAGTCATTATATAATACTTTATTTACATAATGACATGAAACACTACAGATATAAGAGCCCATCAGTGCGAGAGTTCTGCTAACAAACTTAGCCAAAGAAGACTCCGCACTCAAGGCCCAACGCTAACTGTCGTACACTGACCTCCGCTTTTACACTATCCCCTCTCTGACCACACCTTACGCTCCCCTTCCCCAGTCAGGGATTCTCACCTCGACATATCCCCCTCCTTTCCTTTTAGGTTTCATTCAAGAAATGAAACCGTCACTATAACTGTATTAAGGCGAGGTGCAGAATCCAACATAAACAAACGCACAGAAATTACTTATACAACTAAGCATTTAAAATTTTAAAAAATATTAGTAGAAATAACAACAATCGTTACAACAATATAATCTTTACCTAATTTCATTGAACTTTATACATTGAACAGGCACAACCTTTGGTGCCTCTCTTGATCTAGATATTTTGTTTATCTTATTACAAATTATTATTACTATTACAAAGAAAAATTACAAGTCATGAAATAATTTTGAGCTATACTCATCAATAAAAAAAAAAACACAATAAAAAATTCCTAACCAGTGTGCAGATGGGGGAATATTTCTGTTGTCACCAATGATCAACAAAAAGCAACCATTGCAAGCATTACAACAAATGATCTTTTCAAAACCTAACTTACATGTTCTTTCCCAAATTATCATTTTCTGCCTCAGGCAACAAGGAAATTTCAATAAATTTAAATAAAATGGAAGAAATAGGTAACATAGCTGTAGATGAGATAGGTATACATTCACTCCTAAAAAACTTTAAAATAAACAAAGCTACTGGCCCAGATGAATTACCTGCCAGGTTATTAAAAGAATTAAGCAATGAACTGTCCCCAATCCTTGTAGTTCTCTTTCAAGCTTCTCTAAACCAGGGTAAAGTACCCCAGGATTGGAAATTAGCCAATGTAACGCCACTCTTTAAGAAAGGTGATAAGTCCAACCCTGGTAATTACAGACCTGTATCACTTACTAGTATCACCTGTAAATTACTAGAACACATAATATATAGCAGAATAGTTAACCACCTTGACAAATATAATGCCCTATGCCCACACCAACATGGCTTTAGGAAGAACAGATCATGTGAAACACAATTGATAGGTCTAATAGATGATCTATCAAAAGGCTTAGATAATAATGATCAAATAGATACAATATTACTAGACTTCTCAAAAGCATTTGACAAAGTTCACCACCTTAGTTTACTTAAAAAACTTAAATACTTTGGAATCTCAGGTCCCTTACATCACTGGATCCAAGATTTCCTATTGGGTAGGGAGCAAACTGTAATAATTAATGGATCTAAATCTACACCAATAAAGGTTAACTCAGGATTTCCACAAGGAACTGTCCTAGGTCCCTTACTATTTTTAATTTATATAAATGACTTACCCAACAATATCTCAACAGGAACTAAAGTTAGGTTATTTGCTGATGATTGTATAATCTATAGAACAATCAAGTCAGAACAAGATAGCAAAATTTTACAAAAAGACTTAGATGAATTAATAAAATGGGAAACTAACTGGAGTATGTCCTTCCACCCAGAAAAATGTCAACTGCTAAGAGTAACAAAGAAAAAGAAACAAATAAATTCAAAATANTTAGGAGTCATAATAAATGAGAAACTATCTTGGAACCCCCATGTCAATAAAGTTATTAAAAAATCAAACAACACCTTAGGCTTTATAAAAAGAAACTTTTACAAATGTAACAAAGATATAAAACTAAAATGCTACCTCACCCTGGTGAGACCTATACTAGAATATGCATCTTCTGTATGGGACCCATCCACCAAAGAAAATATTGATAAGTTAGAACAAATCCAAAAAAGAGCTGCCAGATTCATTACTGGAGAATATTCAAAACTGACAAGAGTAACACCATTAGTTAAATCATTAAACCTTGAAACACTGGAGGATAGAAGAACCAAGAGTAAATTAGTAATTATACATAAGGCAATTAATTCTAATTTAGAAATACAACACAAAGATAACTTAATACAACCCTCAAATAGACATAAAGATAAAAACACCTTTCTTATTCCATATGCAAAAACTACCACATACAAGTTTTCTTTCTTTCCGTCCGGTATTCGGGCGTGGAATGGGTTGCCTGAAGAAACCAGGAAAGCCAACACTTTATCATCATTTAAAACTCTAGTAAGAATACAGGACTAAACACAAACCATAGAAATACGTAGGACGCAATAATCTTCTGTACAGAAGGAGCGTCTGTAACATATAAGATAAGAAGATTACTCTACTCGTACGCGGTATGATACCGCAACTGGTGGGCCTATCACCCTGACCACATTCGAACTTGCCTCCTTCGGCTATTGAGGATATTACTTTCAACGTAGTATACATCATTACATGTGAGAACCACCCACATTCACCCACAAAGATCATCCATATTTTCCTGAGCCACCTAATAGACATAAAAATCATTAATAGTAACGGAAACTCAATGCTCAAGTTATTCTTCTGGTCGCCAAAACTCGACCACATTGTACCAACTCTGACGCACTCGAATATCCCCCTTAGATTTCTTCCACTACTCCTTTTTACACCCCGTCCCTTTGTTTTTACATGTCGCGCTTTAGTAACCCCCCAGTTCATCTCCCCCGCTCGCCATACTATTAAACTTGTCCGGTGTTCCTCAGCGAAACAGAATCTGAACTGATTTTGACCCCTAGCAGGTGGCTCAGGTGAATTTGTGTGTTTCCTTGTCTCTTTACTGCTGGCTAGTCTAGTCTTACCAATTGTCATGTCCTTTTCGGTTTCTCTGAGTGCTTGCTGCTTTTCAACCGTATATTTCTTCTTCTCTTTAAATAATTTATGAAGGTTCAAATTTTCATATTTGTTTTTAACAGTGTTTAGCATCTTAGTCTTTCCATGCAACAAGCCTGCAATCTCTGCCTCTTGTTTTGTTAACATTAGATTTAACTCAGCAATTTTTTCGTCTTTTTCTACTATAATTCTCCACAATTCAGCAATGTCTTCTTTAATATCTATATTTTCTACATCTTTTTCTTTAAATTCCTTCTGTAAATTTTTAATTAGTTTATTTTTTTCGGCTACAGTCTTACTCAAAACTAATGTGTTTTGGCTTATGATGCTTAGTTCTACGTCCTTGTCTATCAGTTTATCAATTTTCTCCCTGATTATTTTAAGCAATATAGTCTTTTCTGTATCCTGTTTAGCTAAAAGGCTGTCAATTTTGGACATTTTTACTTTCAAGTTTACCGACTCAGCTTCCATTTTTTCTAAATTGATTTTGTTCTCTCTTCCTTCCCTTTCTAGACCTATTAGTTTACTTTGCACCCTGCATAATGTTGACTCTAGTTCCCTTATTGTCTTTTCGTGTTTCTCTAAATCCTTCTCTTTAACGGACAACTCATTTCTTAGTACGCTAATGAGGTTATGTATGTCTTCCAAGTCATGGTTTAGCTTGTCTATTACTTTTTCGTTTTTGACATCTAGGCGTTTAAAATGTGTAATTTCTAATTTTTGTCTCTTTTTGTCTTCCTGCCTGTCCCCTTGTTGTTCACTCATTTTTCTCGCATTAATTTCAGCTATTCTAATTCTTTTTTCCGATTCCGATTGTAATTGTATGCGTCTCATTCTTTCATCACTTTCAGCTAATCGGATTTTTTTCGAGTTCGGCTTTACAATACTCGATTAAATCCGTGCCTTCTAACCCCATGGATATCCCAAATTGTCTAATGGACTTGGCTAGAGCTGGCCCTCTAT
>MUZC01000098.1:387548-398184 GCA_002072015.1 Radix auricularia | reverse complement strand
GTTCGCCGACTCCTGTCGCAAGAGAACCAAACAGAGCGACGGCTACATCACACTTGCTTTGGTGTCAACATCAAACGACGCTGGGTAACAATTTCATACGCTCTCTTGTGGGTTCTCAAATTTAAGTACATGTATTATAATTAGATTTAATTTTGATTTCTTGATGACTTACGCAAACCAGAGTCTGATGGCACTTTGAGAAGCATTGATGGTTTTAAAAAGAAAAAAAAAAGTTATAAAATAAACTGTAAGCCACCAAATGTTTCAGTGGAAGTGTTTATTTAAAGTTACCCTTTTGATGTGACGTCACATTTCTTCAACCTCCCTCCCTCCCCCTCGTCACGCATCGTCACAAAAGTGTGTCCCCCCCTCCCCCCTAGGTGCGTGACGTCATTTATGGACGGGTCCTCAGGAGTGAATGTCAAATTTTAAGAATCATTTAAGCTACCACTACTTCAGTGCTACATTATCAAACTACTTAAGTACTTTTGAGGACAGTAACATGAGTATTAGAATATTTTATATCCAATAAGGAGTTTGAAGTTTTGACGTTTGAAAAGTTCACATACCTTAGGATACATCATTTATTTCTGTTATTAATTTCTTATTTATTTTCTTTTATTTTGATAAAAAGCTCGACTCTCTCATAAAATTTTCCTAGACACTAATTAACGACCAGGAATTTGCCGCCCCTGGCAAAGTGCCGCCCGGGCATTTGCCGCCCTTGCCCCCCTTCGCTACGCCACTGGCGTAGACACCTAAATCCCCCCTACTTTCATTTACATTGACACGAGTTCACACGAGTGACGAAAATCTTAATCCACATGACTTGACTGTATTAAGTATCCTTTCTGTCATATTTAAAATTATTGCCTTAAAAACTGAGCTCAGAAGAAAAGTTGTTTTGTGCTTCTCTCGAATTGGGATGTCAAGAATTTGATGCATTCAATAAGTTAATGAATAGTTTGGCTAATTTTAAATGGGCACATTTATAATTATATTTAGAATGGCCAGTGGCGTTTGACCAAAAACCAATCGAACAATAATATTCAACTTAAAACGTTTATATTTTATCAAAAATAGATTCACCCCCCCACCCCTAAAATGGATATTCCGTGTCGTTTTGAATTAAAATATCTACATATAATCCTATTCAGATCTTTTTAGACACTTGTTATGCTTGTAAAACTCACCAGTTGCAGTTTCGGGCAGGGGGGGGGTAACTGACAAAAAAGTTTGTAGACTCCTGCGTGATTATACCCAAAAGAAGCTACGGTTACGTCACAAATGCTTTGATGTCAACATCAAACGACGCAGGGTTACAATTTCATATGTTCTCTTGTCGGTTCTCAAACTTAAAGATTATAATAAGATTTAATTTTCATGGCTTAATAACTTACGCCAAACGGCGTCTGATGACGCAATTTGAGAAGCACTGATAAAAGAATCATTAAATAAATTTTAAGTGAGCAAATATTTCAGTGGAAGTTTAATTTTAAGTTACCGTTTTGATGTGACGTCATATTTCTTCACCCCCTCGTCACGCATCGTCACAAAAGTGTGACCCCCCCTAGCCCTAGGTGCGTGACGTCATTTTTGGACGGCCCCCCGAAACGTTGACTTTAGTACTAAATATATAATTAAGCTTAAGTTTATTGTTTTCATTACTCAATTACACAAAAAACCAGACCATGTTCTAGTGCTCAGAAAATTATTTCCTTTGGTATACATGCATACTTTGGGTATAGAAATTGATATCAGTGTTCAATTTTTTTTTCATGTGACCTTGGCCTACTTTTCCAATTTGGTCCACTGGGCTTTAAAGGTATAGATTTCACTCAATTAATTCACAATTTAAAAATATAACATGTAATAAAATACATTTTATTCAAATTATAATACACAATTTTAGGTATATAAACCTCAAATAGTGTCTCTTTTGAGTAAAAAGAAAAAAATTGCATTTTTATAATAATTTTTTGGTTCCACAATTTGCATCGCTGAAGCTCATCACTTGCTATAGGAAACTGATACTGAGAGTAACCATCCGTCTCAAATTCTGACAAAGTTGTGGTTGGAGTTTCTTTTCCTTTACTGGGCAATCTGTAAGGGATGCAACAGATCTTCTCTCACATTTCATATCCTTTTAGACATTTATAAGATTCAGAAATAATGCGTGAGCGGCTTGTTAGTCATTGTAACTCATAGATCTTGATTATTATTTTTCCTCTGATAGATCTAGGAGATGTAGAGATGAGTGGTTCAATGTTATATAATACAATAATTCTTCTGTACAATATCAATTGCCTCAAACATTATTAGGGTTGTGGTCTTCATATTTATCATGCGTTAAAATGTTGTTATTCTCCTAATCACTTTTATCTTGATTTATAGCTTGAAAAAAAGATTTATCTCATGTCTTGTAAGGTATAATTTTGATGAAAAAGGCTTTCTGAAAAATAGAAAAATATTTTTTTTTTTTTTTATAAATAGGGCTGTTATCGATTAATTTAAATTTAATCGTTAACATTTGAAAAATTACCGAATAATTAATCGATAATTTTGATTAAAGCTGAAAATAAGATTTATGACGTCATGAAACTGAAAATTTCATAAAATGCCCATAACTTAAAAAAAACTTTTTTGTATTTTAGGAGATATATTTTAAATATAAGTCATTATAAGTAGTTCAATTTAATGTCAATGAATTTTTAAAAAATAATTGTTAATTAAGTAAAAACAATGTTTATTTTAAAAATATTTTCCTTATAAAAACTGCTTATTTTAAAGTTTACACTTTTAAAATCTTTTTTTAATCGAGAAGTTTGTATGTAAAAAAAAAGTTATTAATTATTAATAACTAATAATTTATTTATAAATCAAAAAAAAATTGTTTGAAATATTTTCTTTAATTTTAATTGCTAGTTTATCTATTAAAATAATTTTAATCGATAAAAAATTTACCGATTAATCGAGAAATTAATTGATAATTTCAGCAGCCCTAATTATAAAATATAACCCATTTTTAGACTTAGTTACATTTACAGTTTAGTCCTAAAACCCCTTTTGTTGTTATTACTATTACTATTGTAGTAACATTATTTTTTACATAAGGAATATTAGTAATGCAAAAGATCATTTATAATAATAATGAACAATGCATAAAAACAATATATTCTGTTAAAAATAATAACACTACATAATAGTATAACTAAAAATATGAATAAGACACTATAAGATTATTTATAGTGCAACGAATAAAGTCTTAGCAAAAAACGGTAACCAAGGGCAAAACACAAACGCCCAATGGGTCGCCAGTGACCCAATGGTTTTATAAAGCAAAGCATTAAAAATGATTAACAATTTAATATTTATGTGCACTCAGAAGTGTTTTAAACATATTTAAATTTCATTTAAAACAATAAATTAATTGGAATCTTACCTCCTGATAAAGAGGTGATTCATAAAATATAGGTGGTCGTCTCTCAGTACAAAGAGCCATTGGGTTGGCCATTTGCAAAAGGGAATTCCATTAAGAATAACTATGTTAAGATGAAGGGACACTGGGTTTTAGAGGTAAAAATATCATATGAAAATGCCTTTGAAGTAAATTTTTAGATTTCTTTATTATGGTGGGTCATATATGACCCACTGGGTCTTTGAGGGTTAATGTATTTTGTATATTATTCAAAAGCTTTACCGCAGTTCTGGTTTAAATAAGATTTTAGAATTTGGTGTTGCACCACTTGTGATGATGCCACCTGGTGCGCCCNCCCCCCCCCCCCCCCAATTAGAGAAGCCTTAGTAGGAAACATCTAGCCACCTATTAGAAGATTAATGCGAAAATAATGTTATTCACAGCCTCATTTGTTTCCCTTACTAGTATCAGCTGGACTCAGGGTAACACCCTTGGCCACGGGAACAAAACCCGTCTTCACGGAGATTCAAATCCTTGACACTTGGTACACCAGCCCAGCACGCATGCCACATTCCCCAATTTAAGTGTAACAAATCACATAACGTAGCTGTTGTATTTAATTCCATTGTCTTAGCAAACTTAAACCATTATTATAAATCAGAATACATAAACATTACATTGCTCTTGTCACCCAAAAAAAAAAAAAAAATGTATCTTACATACGAATGAAACACATAACGAACTAAGATATTTAGGTCTGGGCAATTTTATTTGCAATTTATACAAACTATAGAGCATTAAGAATTACTAAAAGCTAATTAAATAAAATAAAACACTCATCAATAGTTAAAGAATCAATAATTATATTACAAGTGGTCTTTTTTTTAAATTTTAATTCTTTTAACTTTAAATTAAAAATTTAACAAAATTAGAACTTTCAAAAGTAATTTAAATTTGAAAATTTAAGTTTTCATGTTTGTTTTTTTTTTTATAATTATTTCAATATTTTTTTTACAAACTGCCTTTTTTGCATTACAATATCATAAATCGATTTTTTTAAAAAAAATTGTTATAAATTACATCATCTGATAAATAGAAAATATAATAAAAGAGCTATGAGTATGTTACAAAATACAATTTTACATTTATTATATTTTATAAGTAACTATAAATATTGAAGGCAGAGGCTCATAAAATGTCAATATTTAACATTGTATAAAGATATTATCAATCTTAATGTAACAATTTTATTTTCAAGATTGGATTGGAGCGTAGATCATATTTCTGACTTAAAAATACACACAAGTATTTGAAGACATATGCTATCTGAAAAAGCAAAGAACACAAAATGTATTTAATCTAAATTTTCCAAAAAGCTGTCCAAATTGAATGAACCATCTTCTTGCCACAAATAAGTAGAAGCTTCATCCACATTTAACGTATCTACTTTAACATTTTCAACCATGCAATCTTGACTACCTTCATTTACATCTGAGAAGTGAGAGTCATTAAAACCACTGTCTGTGGAACAACTTTTGTTTAATTCAGCCCAAATATCCTCATCAAATGTGGCTATACTGGTACTTTTAATGGGGCTTTCAGACCCTGCTGATGATATCATCGGAGAAGTGGAAAGATCATTGTGTTTTAGATCAATAGAACTTCTGCTAAAATTGGCAGAGAGTAAGCTGTCACCATTATTTTTAAGGGATGAAAATGAACTAGGTGAACTGTCTAGGCTAGAAGTGTTGGGATTTAAGTTTGTAGGGACAAAGGAAGATGAATCAGATTCTAGGAATTTTGGACCTTTTGAGTTTTTTGAAGGAGTATTAGGATGTATAATTATGGTACTGTTTCTGTCATCATTGAATAAACTATGTTGCTCTGTTTGAGCCACAGCTTGTGTGTGAAATGAAATAAAATTTACAGGATTGAAAGAATTTATTGAGTGCATATTTGAGAGATTACTTGTACTTTTAGGATCTGCTATCTGGAGATCTGAGTGATTGTGTGTTACCATGGATGTGCAAATATCTCCATTACTTATGGGTGAAATTATTGGACTACACATTATAGGCAAAGTTGTTATAAACACTGACTCTTGTGGTTTCAATAAGATTTTATCTAAAAATTTCCCTTTAATATTAGCATTGATTGACAGATTTTTTCTCTTACCTAAAATCTTCTGAGCTACAGCTAAAATCTCCTCTTGTTTCTTTGGGCAAGACAAATGACTTATAGATTGCTTTGGTAAAGATAAAGTGGAATTAAGAGTAACATCTTCAACTTTCTTATTTTTTGGATAAACTAAAAATTTCTTCAAAGCTAATTTAGTTTCGGATGGTTCATTAGCAGCAGGTTCAAGTTTCCTGCGTTTTGAGGGAGTGACATTATTTTTTTTATCAGGTAGTACATCAGGTTGCATATCTTTAACATTAACATTTTCTGATCCCTTGAGTGTGGCATTATTTTCTTTATCAGGTTGCTTATTAGATTGAGAAGAGCTAACTTTAAAGTTTTCTGTAACATTGAGTGTGGCAGTCAGGCACTTCTTGATGTCCCTTAATAAAGAAATGTGAACCCCTGCCTTCATTATGTCCACTTGTTGACATGCATCAACTACTGCACAATGTAAACCTGTTACTTTACCCAACAAGCTGGTTAGAGTTGTTAAAAGAAAAAGCTCTTTAATTCTGCCTTCTTTCCACAGTTTAGCCTCCTCTTCTAGTTCTCTGGGAAACATGCCCTGTGAGGATAAATATTTCTCCAACTCTGTATACTTTTTTTGCAAAATGTCTTTTGTATCTTTGGGATTCGAAGTAGGATTCTTCCATGGAAGTCTAACTTTCTCATCCCACCAAACAGGTTTACACCTCTCACTCCATACAGTTTCTTGACCTCTGCCTTTTCCCACCACCTTTCTAGACAGAAGCCGAACAGCTGAATCAAGCCAGTCTTTTTCGCTGTTAACAGGGTCTCTTTTAGACCTCTGAGTGTCCAATGGCCAGCTAAGCTGACACTGGCACAAAGTACTGCAGCTCATTGTATGGGCTGCGTATATTTAGTTGTTGGATATGATTTTCACACAAAACAAAATTGGATTGTGAGATAAATAAGTCACTTTCTTTCTCTGTTTGTCGCTTCAAGTTAAATCTTTTGTTGATCAGGAGGGTAAACAAATTCTCTGCAGCAACCAATAAAGACTTTGATAGCAAAGAAGTAAGCGCATTAATTGAAACATTTACATGAAATGAACGTTGAACTCTTGTATTGACATCATTGTGCTGGTAAGTGCTATCGGTCTGCTGTGGTTGACTTACAATCTGTTGATTGATTAAAGCTGCCAGACCCACAAGAGCAATGACTTTTGGAACATTTATGAATTGGTGCATCAAAAAGTCTTTTTTCTTGTCCTCGAGAATAATCTGTTTTTGATCCACCGGGATAAGCTGTTTCTGATCCCTCAAGAAGTGAGATTGCTGATCTCTTTGATTCTTGAAGGAAATTTGTTCCAGGTCATTATTCTGTTGTTGTGCCATGTTCTTTTGTTGTGCCATTTTACTGTAGTCCAATTCCATGATTGGGATTTCTCTGTAAAAGAAAATAATATATGTATTAAAAATTGTAATTAATAATTGGTGCATAAAGTAGAAGAAGTAAAACAAGCAGCTTTTATAATCATTTAAAATTGAGTCATATGACATATGTCTTAATTAATGTCTACAATGTAGGTCATGATCTGGAACTTGTAAACATATCAGTATTATGACTATTATCACTATCAGAAACTTTGCATCGGAAAAAAAACAAAAATCTGTAATACCGGCAAAAATGCATATCGGTAGACCCCTAAGCCCTAAAATTTAATCAACATATCTGCTTTTCAGAATAAGAACAAAAATTACAATCATCGGCACCAGTGGCGTAGCTAGGGGGGGCCGGTGGGGCGGTACGCCCCGGGCGGCACTCATCCATAGGGCGGCATTTGTGGGCATTTTTGGGAAAAGTAAAGCCATTTCCCACAAGCGCCCCTCTTTCTTTTGAAGGGGGAAAACCAAGGTGAAACAAAAAATATTAATTTCAAGTCTTATTTAACTTATTCATGCAGCATTTGTTTGATTACATAGTGGTTATTATATCTAAAGTAAAACCGTTCAAAAAATTATAATCGCTCAATAAAGGTATCAATTTGTTTGGAAAATTAAGTGGTATACGTCACAGATGGTGCTTTTATTTAAAAACTGAACAAAAAACAAAACACAACCGCTGGTCCGAATATGTGTACTATTAATATCCTCCGCCACAACAATTTTTCTACAGAATTTCGACATTTGCAGAATGATGCGCTAACAAGTACCTTCATGACATGGTGGTTCAAATATTGTGTTTAACTTGCAAGTAGTAATTTATATTACTGTTTCAGTTTTCATAAATTTATTGAGAGGTAACTTATAAAAAATTAAATAAATTTTGTTTTTAATGCATTAAGGCAGCTTGTGTTTTTCATAAAAATACTGTTATTTATTTAAAATTATACGCCTATCCAATTAAAGTAATGTGTAAATAATTAGAATTAGTCTATTTTATGGAAAATTATTAAGGTTTATGGCAAGAACATGAAAATATTCTAATTTATCCATTCATAGACACCCCCAATAAATAATTTTGAAAAATTGACATTTGAAGTAACTAGTAAAACGAGATCAGATGCTGGAATTTTACTCAGTTCAATGCAATCGTTTTCTTTTTTAAAATAATGCAAACTCATTTCAGGGAATAAAGATATTTGCTAATACAGAACGTTGTTAGAATCTATAGAGAGTTGGAGATATCAGTTATAATTCGAAAAAACCTGAGTGGAAAATTCAGAAGACGCGGTTCTATCTTTAAAGCAAAAAGTACACTGACAAATGTTTTTATCCATAGATGTGTATAATACCAATTAGCCTACTAATGAAGAATTTGAACATCAAATAAATTTCTTTATTGATAAAGAACAGTTCGATATTGAAAGAGAAAGGATCAAGGTTTTTAAGGCTGTACACAGGGCCGGTCTAAGCAATTGCCAGGCCATGTGCAGCTTAGTATGCGAAAAGAATTGCGCGGGGCCCAGTTTGAGTAGGGATAAGGTATTAATAAAGATAATAAGGGAAAATTAAGATAGTTGTGGCCTATGAAAGCGCGGGGCCCACTGCGATCGCGTAGGTTGCAATAGCCTAAAACCAGTCCTAGTTGTACCTACACTACAAGAAGAGACATTGTGTTAAAAAAACGTGGGGAAATTCCCCCTTGATTTATTAAAATATAGTCAGCACAGTATAGATTGGAAATTTTTTTACCCAATATTATTATTTTGCTAAGATTTTTTTCAACAATTACTATCAGTGTATCTAGTTGTGAAAGGAGCTTCTCCAAACTGAAGTTGAAAAAAAAAAATTATATTCCTTCCAAAATGAGTGATTTAAGACAACAAAATCTTGCAATATTGTCCATAGAGCTAGAACAAGATAGTACAAATTATTTAAATTTTGATATCATAATAAACTATTTTTCTACTATGAAAGTTAGGTAAGTAAGTAGATGTATAAATATGTTTGCAATTGCTTACTAATGTATACAATTTCTTTGTTTATAAAAAAAAAGCACATATTTATAAATAAAAAATAAAAGCATATTAATTGTTAATGTTTTGGGGGTGTAAATTTAGAATATGTTTTGACTCATTTGGGGAGGGGTGGGGACCTGCAACCTCAATAACTTTCTTGTGGCCTTCAAAGAAACTATCTTGTATTTTTATAATGTCTATTTATAGGTATATCATCTTATGCAGCCTCTTCTTTTATTGCTTACCTAAAAAGGGCATGGAATGGTAAAAATGTTCCCCACCTTTTACAATGAACTTCGTTTCAGTTACAATTATTTATTCATGTTTATTAATTTACAAAAACATCATACGATTGACTGAAGGGGCCGTCACGAAAACTTAGACCCCTTCCTCAATGTGACATTACAAAGATTCCCCCCCCCCCATAATAGCCGTATTTTCTATTTGAAAATGAGCATCTTACAATTTTTTTCCCCATTTATATATGTTTTGAGTGTAAGGCTGCACTCTAATATCGTAACACGCGTGAAGCCATGTAAAACGTAATTTTAAAAAGTGTCGGTAAATTATATATCTAAGAAGAATTTTTATTTCAAGTTGCACGTTTTGAATGACGTCAAATGTGTGACTCCTCCCTCCCCACCCCTAAAAGGGCGGCATATTAGAAACCGCCTTTAGCGACAAAAGCTCTAGCTACGCCACTGATACGCACATTCATTGTGATTGTATTAACAATAAAAAACTCTATAATCAATTGGGTTTTTTTATCCTTTAAAATTCATTAATTTAATCATAGTAAACGTGAAATTTGATTATGAGAACTATTTTTAGCATTAAAATTAAAGTATTAGTGATCTTCTTATCTTATATGTTACAGACGCTCCTTCTGTACAGAAGATTATTGCGTCCTACGTATTTTCTATGGTTTGTGTTTAGTCCTGTATTCTTACTAGAGTTTTAAAAGATGATAAAGTGGAGGCTTTCCTGGTTTCTTCAGGCAACCCATTCCTAGCCCGAATACCGGACGGAAAGAAAGAAAACTTGTATGTGTTTGTTCTTGCATATGGAATTAGGAAGGTGTTTTTAACTTTATGCCTATTTGAGGGTTGTATTAGGTTATCTTTGTGTTGTATTTCTAAATTAGAATTAATTGCCTTATGTATAATTACCAATTTACTCTTGGTTCTTCTATCCTCTAGTGTTTCAAGGTTTAATGATTTAACTAACGGTGCTACTCTTGTCAGTTTTGAATATTCTCCAGTAATGAATCTGGCAGCTCTTTTTTGGATTTGTTCTAACTTATCAATATTTTCTTTGGTGGATGGGTCCCATACATGATAATTATTAGTATCAACATAATTAAAATACAGCGTATATTTACGACCAGTCGTAACTGCAGACAGTTCAAAGGGTTGTTGCTAGTGTTATGACATGTCGTAGCACTAGCAAAGTCTCGTCGAGTTGTCTGCCATTAGTTAGTTTCTTTGACGTAGCAGCAGACAGACACCACTTCCTTTTATATTTACTTTACATGGATGTGGCTAGCGCTACGACAATTTTGTCGTAGCAGCAGACGACCCGGTCGGATGTTGCTAGCGTTACGACATGTCGTA
>MUZC01000098.1:306256-351380 GCA_002072015.1 Radix auricularia | reverse complement strand
CCCCCGTAAGAGATATATTTAATATTTCTTCACCTGTTACCATCGTGAAAGTTTATGTATGAATTACCAAACGTTTCATGAGTCTGCCTACTCGAGAAATAGGAGAATTAGTGATTTTCAATTTTTATAAATCTCATATAAGAAAAAAAGGGTTTTTGAGGCCCCGGCCCCCATGAGTGTGTATTTCAACATTCTTGTACACCAACATTCGTCGTGAGAGGGTATTTAACAATTACCCAAAGTTTTATGCTCCTACCTACACGGAAAATTGGAGAATCAGTGATAAGTCGGTTTTTAAAATAAGAAAAAATATATTTGTGCCCCCGGTTCCCAATTAAAGGTAATTCTAACATTCTTTTTGCCAATTGTCGGGAGCTTCTACTCGAAAAATTTCCAAAGTTTCATGCTTCTACCTATATGGGAAATATGAGAATTAGTGATTTTCAATTTTTATATAACTCATATAAGGAAAAAACGATTTTGAGGCCCCGTCCCCCATTAGTTGGAAATTTACCATTCTTTTTTGTCAATTATAATTGGAACCATGTACTCAAAAAAACAAAGTTTCATGCTTCTAACTATACCGGAAATAGGAGAATTAATGATTTGAAATGTGTAAATAGCTCAATAGGAAAAAAAACTCTTTGGGGCCCCATTATTTTTGGGCCCCCGTACCCCCATGAGTGGGAATTTAAAATTCTCTTTCGCCAATTATCATCGGGAGATTGTACTCAACAACTTCCTAAAGTTTCATGCTTCTACATACATGGGGAAAGGGAGAATTAGTGATTTTCAGTTTTTAAATGTGGGCCCCCCCCCAGTAAGAGATATTTTAAAAATTATTTCACCTGCTAGCATCGTGCAAGTGTATTTATCAACTCCTCAACCTTTGATGAGTCCACCTACTTGGGAAATAGGAAAATTGGTGATTTTCAATTTTTATATAGCTCATATAATGAAAAAATCGTCTATGTTAAAATCCCTTTTTAGGGCGGGGAGGGAAGATTTTTTTTTTTAAGTGGGTGGGGGAGAAATTACCATTGACAGAAATTTGGGAAATAAAAAACATTGACTTTTCCAAGGTATATTTAAAAATGTTAAGGAACAAGAAGCGAAAAGAAATAGAATTTGAGACAAGAAATCGGAAATGTGAAGTACTAGCAATCATTGACAATAAGCTGAATGATTCTTAAATATGATTATGAATAATGGCTAGAGATTTTCAAGGAGCACACGATTCTGTCCTTAATGTTATTTCTCTTTCCCCCAATGACGACCTTGACACGTTTGTAGGTGAGTACTAAAGACTGAAGTCACTAGTTGCCTAGGCCTGCCTAAGTCAAGTGACTATGACTAAGTGAGTCTAGTCTAAGTCTATCTGAGATCTGAACTATCTGTATCTATTATTAATAATTAATCTATTTATTATATTATCTAATCTATAGTTACACTATAGTATAGTATAGTCTATTATAAGTATAGTCTATACTTGAGACCAGTGTTAACCAGACTTGTACCTGTAATAATTTAAAAAATTGTTGAGGCCTGCATTGTGAGCATGGATTTGATGGATTGAAGACAATAAATCTTGAATGAATCAAGTAATCTTTGTAATTGTAACATATTCATATCATTCAAAAATCATAAATTTAACTTTAACCTGAGCTGCAATGTGAACTCAGAAGAGCTGCGTACTGCTCGTGAGAACTATAGACCAGGGGCGGCCAGACATGTAGTAACTGAGAGCCATTTTACAATATAAAAAATTTTTGAGAGCCGCATCAAAATTGTCAAAATCAAATGACTTTGGGTCATTCAACTTGTCTTGGGATCCTCCAGTAATACTAAGTTCGTCTAAGTCTAAGACTTGTAACATATCTTTAATAAATTATAAGCGAGCCGCTATGTGAATACAGAAGAGCCGCTATGCGAGCCGTGGTTTGCTCACCATTGCTATAGACCAACTGTGGGCAAACCATGGCTGGCCAGTGGCTTGCAGCTCTCTGTGTTCATGTCATGTTGCTGCTAGTGCTAACAAAAGATGCATGAAATTAAAACTTTGCGTTTAAAATAATATCATTTTTAAAATAAATGGATTGAAGATTTTTTTACAAACATAAAAATCAACGGGTTGAAAAGTTGAAATAATTTGGACTTGATCTGAAACTGAATTGAGAAAAATCAAGCTTGCTGAGTTAAAGTCTGGAAAGTGTCAGCAGTAAACACTACTTTCTGCAAAGAAGGTGTCAATTCATCTGAGGCAAGTTATGCCACTGCTTGGAAATATTGCTCATGCTAAAAAGACCTTATTCTGACAGAACTTTGCACCACAACAACTAGCTACCAACAGATTTAAAGAAACTTGCTACTTCAAAAGCTTCTCAGCTGAATCTTAACAATCAATTTTGACTTACTTTAATTTTCAGTCTGTATGATATTACTATATGCAGTGTTTCCATTCATAAATTTTACACATTTGAATTTGTGTTAATTGTGTAACAATGGCGGATTAAGGGGGGGGGGGCTGAACGGGCTAAAGCCAGGGGCCCCCGACTGTTTGGAGGCCCCCCAAACTTTTTATATTTTATAATAAAAGTGTACAAATGTTTCCACGAACCCTTGGAAATATAATAAATAAAATAAATTAATAAATATTATCTCTACAACTGGATTTAGTTGCCTCCCTTAGAGAACATAGTTTATATTTTTAAAATTTCTCTGTTGTGATGAGCTCCGCTGGCCGTGTGGAGAGAGTAATGGCTTGTGATGCAAGCGGTACCGGGTTCGATTCCCAGCAGTGGATTTAAAAGTTTTTATTTTCACACTCAATTATAACATACCGGCGAACATTTCAAACAGTTACTTCTTCGTGTTCATTTTTTTTTTCATTATTAATATTTAGTTACAGTCTTACATTAGCTGTTAACAATCATTTTAAGCGCAGCTGGCTGGATAGGGCCCCCGTTTGATTGCAGCCCGGGGCCCCGTGCAGTCTTAATCCGCCCCTGACTGTAACATATACATTTCTTCAACGTATGGTTAGTGTGAAAACAATTTTTTAAATGTGAATCATTAATAACCAATGATAAAATTTTTTAAAATTATAAATAAAAAAATGGAATTTTTTATTGTGAAATAGGTTGGGACCTATAATGCTATGGAGACCTCAACAATTTAAAAAAAATGAATATGGCTCTCAGTTACTACAGGTCTGAGTTCTGGCAAACCCCAGCTATAGACTATATACAGTCCACAAATTAAGCCAAGGGTCTCCAAAGTCCAGATCGTAGGCCATATGTTGCCCAGTTTAAGATTTTGATTGAGTCATCTTAAATAATTTATAGACTAGTGATATTGAATTTGAAAGAAAAGCAGAAAATGAATGTGGCGTATACTAGTAGTATTACTAGCAGATTTATAAGAAAGTTTTTATGCTACAATTTTTTACGCAAACCATTCATTTAGCGCTAGTCATGTTTTACCACAATTTATTTACTGTAAGTTACGTAGTATAAAACACAAATTTTTATCCTTAAACTTTGCCATTATTTATCAATTTTTACTAATGTCTATTGATGGAATAATATATTTTTCAAGTTTCAAAAATCACTATATCATTGTTTCTTTTTTTCCACATAAAATATCACTCTTATAAGTCTTTATATATTTCTATATGATGAAACAAATTATTTGTTTAATACAATGTATGGAATGGTATTAAATTTTAAATATTTTTATACATTATTTACAGTGGAACCTCCGGTTATTATCTCTTCAGGTCACAAATAATTCAGGTTGTGAACGATGACTTGAAATTTTTTTGTGGTTGGTAATGAACAGCGCCAAGTCATGCCAAATAAATCTTAAAATACTGACAATATCTATAACATTCAAGTTTTAAATAACCTAAAGCTATTTGAATTTTTATTATATAAAATTTTTTAAAATACATTTTTAGCTGTCACATGGATAGTTTGTACAAATAAAATTGTAATGAACCTTATATATATAATGTATATTGTTTTAACAGAAATATGGTACCAAGTGTTCCTCTGGGCCCTGTTTTCATCACTCTTTGTTCACATTGTGGCAGCACTTATTGCATTCCTGAGATTGCGAAAGCATCGCATAGGTCGCTGGATTCCTGTAGCCATAGTAACAATGGGGGTTCTATCTCCCTTAACTGGTGGTGTTGTCAGCAGTAAGTTATTCCTTCAATATTTTGTATTCATATTTTTAATTTATAGTAGATTGTAGACCATATATTCTCAAGCATAAGACTGCAAATCTCAAGAGTACCAAAACCCAAAGACCTCATTTTGATCCTTAAAAAAAATTCAATTCATGGAAAATAAGCATTATGAACTTTATGTGAATTGCTTAAAAAAACTTTGCGATTGCCTGATAAATACGGTCATGAATTAAAACAAGGGCTGTTATCGATTAAAATTTAAATTTAATAGTAAACTTTTGAAAAATTACCGATTAATTAATCGATAATTTTGATTAAAGCTAATAATAAAGATGTATAATGTCATAAAATTGAAAATTTCAAGGAAATTAACAAAAACAGGCAATATACATTTTTTGTTTATTGAGTTATTTCCCTTATCTAAAAAAATAGATTTTTAAAAACAATATTCTGAACTAAAGCAACACAAAAAAAAAAGAAATCAAGGTTATGGAAAAAAAATCATGTTAAGCCTGGTCCCTATTGGAATTCAGGACGTGTTAGCGCATTTTCGTATTATGTATCAGTACTTATGTTAGATATCAGAATTATGTAGTTATCAGTAATTGTGTTTAGATTTTAGACATATTTTTATGAATTTTCTTGTGTAATGAATATACCTGACATTTTTTTTATTTAAAAGTCATTTCTTTACATTTTAAAAAAATTTATTTTCTCTTTAATCTAACTACAAGTCACCACAAATGATGATGTAAAACTCTCTAAACTTTTACACATATTCTAATGACGTCAACTAAAAAAAAACAACTAATTCTTTTGCACCCTTTCGCACCACTCTTCAATGCCTGAAGGATTATGCATTCGACTTCCGGCAATGGCGACCGTTCCCTGCGCTAGTGTTACCTCTCGATTCGAAATATTTTTTGGTAGTTTTAAAGGGGTTTTTTAACGGATCGAGTAACTGAGTGTTGATGCACAAATGGCAGGTCAGGACATACAAAAAACATATATACCTCATGGGTCTAGGACTTATGGATGCTGAGATCAAGGGTGATGACGGACGGACAAAACGGGTGCAATAGCGCATTCGACTTCTCGAAAATGCGCTAAAATTCATGTTAACAATGGAAAATATTGCTGAGTATCCTTTCTGCAGTGTTATTTCAAGGCATGTTACATAGATGTTAGAGATCGAGGTCCAATGAGTTGTAAAAATGTTATATTTTAAAATTTATTACAGTTACAATTATTTTTTTTTTAAATCAGGATTTGTTATTAACATATTACAAGTTATATTTTTAAAAAAGGTCTGAATATCTTTACCCTTAGCTAAATGTTTTCTCATTATTTCTTTACCTATTGGCATTACTCAGGGGTGCCACCGCTCCGGGTTATCCCGGAATTCCGGATTCGTGAATTTTTTAAATTTTATTTTCCGGATTCGCGATTTTTTTTTTTACGTGCTTTCCGGGTTTGCGACATTGCTTTTTCGATTTTCCCGGAATTTCCGGATTCGCGAGATTTTATTTTCAAATCTAGCTCCGGGGTTAAAAAAAACAACTGTAACCGTGTAGTCTCGCGCCTCGCGCGAATTCAATTCAGCAAGCAGCCGCCTTGCTATAAATAGAACAGTTACAGCGTGTTCTGACCTCTCCGTCACCTCTCACTCTCTCGCTTAGTGTGTGGTGTGCTAGGGCTGGATTACTACTTTCTGTTTGTAGGCTACACTGCTTTGCGCTGGTACACGCATATCAACATTTTGAAAAACGAACCTCATCAAGGGCCAATATCTAAAAATGCGTTTTGTTGATATTAATGAAAATATTGCCGAGTTGGAGAAAACAGTTAAAAACAAGTGGCGATGGCAGTGGTTAAATACTGAAATGACAGCGGCACTTCGTATATAATACAAAGTTTGGTGTAAAAAACTTTATCAGAATTTATCACCTTGGTAAGTTTTGTAAACCCTTCTTTCAATTAAGTTTTGACAATTGAATTTAAATAGGCTTTTGACTTATGAAATATGTAATAGTTAAATTTTCTATTAATCAGATGCTTTAATATTATTCATATACTAGATTGTGCCAGGCGCCGTGGCGCCTGCGGCGCCCCCTTTTTTTGGGCGCCTACGGCGCCAACCTTTTTTTTAAAGACCAACTAACTTGTCCTTTTTTGATAAATACGAATTATTAAACTTTATGAAATGTACGCAAAGTATTTATTTAATAATAATAATAGGGGTTGTATTTTGCGTACCGATGCACACCAAACAATGACGTCATCATATTAAATATTTTTACAGCGCTCATCAACACACGATTTTTCAACTAAACTAACTGCTGTAGACTGTCGTACATCGCTCCTCAGCGTTTCAACTAAACTAACTGCTGTAGACTGTCGTACATCGCTCCTCAGCGTTACGTTACAAACATACAGAACCACACCACTGGGTGTTTATATATATTAATGATTAAATTTTTTACATAAATAATTAATAATATTTTGTTAGTGTTAGTAATTTATGTAAATTTATTACGGCATGGCTATGGCTATGGTGGCTATGCCTATCACGCCCTATGCTTAGTGCTTCGTTTCTATATACTTGTGCCCGTGCACATCGAAATTTTTATTGCTATTTTTTGCTCATTATTTTTTTAGACATTTTTGTGCCATGTTTAATATTAATATACATTATTATAAATAATGTAATACAATGAAGGGCATTTTTGAAATGTGTACATGATTACCTTAATATAATTAAAATTGGAAACAGTATCATTAACTAATGTGAAGCCAATTTTTAATTGTCACAGGCACATGTGTCTGCACTGTCTGCAATCAAACCATGGTGTATGAGTATAGTATGGGTCATCAGGGAAAAAAGCATTGTCAGATCATACTAATAACCCAGCCCACTACAGTGCTTTAGCAAACCTCCAAAAGAGCTACACCTTGCCTGGTGCTTCTACTTCTACTGAAATTGGTGGCAGAAGGGGAGCTTTAATTGACAGAGTTCAAGATGTAAAAACAGTTGTTGGCTCTTTCCTGGCAGAAATGCATTAGTATAATCTCAGGTCTACAAGTGTTATGATAAAATGAGAATGTGAATTTTTAATATGAAACATATATAAATACAGTTTAATGCATTTTTTTCAAATTAAATATCTGTTAATGCCAGAGATTTGATCCCGCTATTTATTGTTATTTTTATGTATGTATTTAAATGCAAAAATTTTGATATTATATTAATATTAAGCGTTACCTGGCGTTAAATAGGTTTCAGGGTTCACAATTTTTTTAAAATTGAGTTTCAGTGTTAAAACATTTTTTAAAAAAGGGATTTCAGGGTTCACAGCTGTCAGTCGGTGTCACCCCTGGCATTACTACAATTCGTACCTGTGATGTACTAAATGGTCCATAGAAAATTATAAAGGAAATTAATTTTGTTTCAAAGTTTTCTTCTTTTTATATCATTTTGTTTCACATCTCAATCTTTACTTTTTTAATTACATTCATAAATTCTACAGACAATTAAAGCTACGTCACACGTCAGTTTTAATCAAATAAAGTGAAACCTGGTTATACGTCCTTAATCCATTCCAGACCCTTGGACATTACCAAAAAGGACGTATATAAAAACATATCTTGATTTTAAGAAATAGAGAGTTAATTTCAGTAAAAGATTAATCTATTCCCACTGAAAAAGACATATTGTTATTTAACTAATTATACATTTATTGACGTGATTGTATAAAATAATTTAAACAATGCTTCATACGAAAATACATAAATAAAAAGAACATAAACAAATTAGTTTTCCGTTTCCTTTTTATCCAGATCATAAGTAATTATCCAATGCTCTGATATGCCTGGTCTTTGGTTTGTACTCACACAGTTGAGTTTCACACGGTGTGCTGTCATTACTACAGGCTAAGGATGCGTGATGTGTTACTTTGACATCACGTCCCTGGGGGGAGGGAGTCACATATTAGTTATGATGAGGGAGAGGGTTATTTTGTTGTTTTTAAAAAAAGAACTTTGACGAAGAAAAAAGGACTTAAACCAAAGAAGACGTACCACTGTATTATTTTTCGATGTAAATTCAGTTAGTTGGCAACAATACTTGGTAGAAAAAGTTTTACGTGCCTGCTTTTCTGTAGGAGAGGGGGTGCGGTGGTCTAAGCTTTAGTGAGCTGGACTACCAAACAGCTGCAAGGACTCAAGTCGCGAGTTCGAGCCGTAGTACTGGCAAGGCCCCCGGGGCATTGTGCTAACCACACAATCCCATCCTCGTTAGTGGTCAATGAAACTTGTGAACGCTACTTCACTTGCTCCCATGGACCTTCATGGTCTGTAAGGGATATTTATTTGTTTATTTTCTGCAGGTCTCCCTAGTATTATCTGTCATTGGTTTAGTGAACTTCTGTACCACCGCAATTTTTGGTGCCCACCTACTCTTTCAGATTAAACTCTGCAGTTACATGAAAACATGACCTCCTCTTGGTACAGATTGTTCAGTTTGTCAATAATTTTTTTTGTCTCCATTTTTCAGGTGCAGCCATAGCTGGAGTATACAGAGCCTCAGATTTTATAATGATGCCATTCTATGCACTTGTGTGGGGTGTGGGACAGACATTTTTAGTCATAATTATATCTTTCATGAGGATCCTAGCAACGTTGTGACGTTGTATATGAGCCAATATGAGTCTAGTTCAACATAAGGGCACACAAGCCTCAAGACCACATAGATAATAAGGTTGAAGAAAATCCTAATCTAAATGCACCAATTATAGACTGACGTATCTTTTAAATACACGTCTGCTCCTCTTAAAACAAAGGAGAATCTTTTGGTAAGCTGTAAATTAAAGGATACTTGATTTATACAGTGTGGTAAACAAAGCAGCAGTCATTACCAACTTTTTCATGAAAACATTTATCATAATGTATCACAGGTTAACAAGAACACTACCAGGTTAACCTTAAAACCTAAATATTTGTAAATTCCTTAATGTAAATAAGAAAAGTATTTTAATGTAATTTAACTTTTATTTTGCATGTTAAATACAGCTAACATCAAGTGAAGAATTAACTCACCAAAAATCACTTCAAAATTTCTGAAGGCTCAATCATTTTACTGAAAATTATCAGCCAAGTGTGTCTATTTTTTATATTATGCTTGTTTTTATTTTAATTCTTTTTTATGACATAAGCTTTTACTTTTAGTTCCAATGAACCAAATATTGTTTATCAATCAAGAGACAATGTATACTTTGACCTTGATACTGGCAGCACCAACCAGGAAATGGAATAGAAAATGTGTGCTTAAGTTTTTAATTGTTGTATACTGTTCCTTCTTTTGAATGTAGGAATTTTTAACACATACTAACTAAAAGATGTCAAAATCCTACTATATACCTATGTTTTTCTATTAAATTTAAATAGTTACTTATAATGATAATTATATTTGGTTCATATTAAATGTATTGAAATAACTTTACATCAGTTAATCAGTTAACCTAAAAAATTGTAAATTTTTAAACTATTAAATTTAAGCTGCTTTCTGATATCTCAGTAATGAGTCAGTTATTATTACTGGTAACATTTTACCAGACATTTTGTTTTTTATTATTATTATTGAATTTCAGAAGAAAATGAATAATCAATAGTTTAGCAACTTTAAATATTTGTGAATTTGTGTAATTACATTTTGGATTTATTCCTTAACTTGGTACTTTAATGGTAAGTTTACCTAGCTGATAGTATAGCTAATGATTAATTTCGCTCAAAATTGGCTGCAAATGCAACTTGTGGTCATTTGATCTACTCACTGCCTATGAATAGGTGTTTCATTGTTTGTCAAGATCATTCCAGCCAGCAATTGACCCATAGTTGTGTTCTACACAGACAATTCAGAATTAGCAAATTAACAGTATGGTAAGCCAGGAGCCTGATAAAATTTAATTAAAATGTTTTTATTTGAATTATGTTAAAACTCTTTAGTTAAACTGTTCATAATTTAAGTAATAATTAATAATACTTGTAAAGTTTTTGTTTTAAGTTTTTTAATAAAAATTTAATAATTTAATTTCACTAAAAAGGGGATTTTACTCTGCCTACATTTTTTATTACTTGATTTTAAAATAAGATCGTATAACCCTCTCTAAACTAATCAGGAGCATAAAAATATGCCTTGTTTGGAAAAATTTGCACAAAGTATGCCCTCTTCAATGTTATTCTTTTTTTTTTATTTACCACTGTACTAAAAATATTTATGACTCAAATTCAATACTGTGAACGTATTTATTTTATGTTTTTCTCCCAGTACCATTTGATTAATTATTACACATTTGTGCCAATCTGTTTCTCTTTAGGCTGATTCATACTCACATCAAGAGATGACAATCATTGCTATTCAAAAGTTATTTAAAAAGAATTATGAGTTAATTTATTTATATTGGTGTTGGTTAAAACTGGAAGATAACTTTCTTGTAAATTGCTCCTTTTTAAAAATTACTATTGATAGAGTTATAAACTATATTAATAGTATTGCATGTACATTTAATATCCTGTATACCATATCCTAACTTCCATAAAATGTTTATATAAAATAAAAATATTTAAAAACATAAACACTGCTTATATATAAAAAGTTTATTCTTTAATTCATTTTATTTATTCAATTCATTTCTCTTACCCGGTATAACATAAAAAATTGCACAAATAAATTGCTGCTTTTACATTGGAAGTCTTAAGATTAAGAAGCATACTTTTATTTTTAAGTCAAGCCTTCTAAGTTATATTATATGTCTTTAGCATTAACATAGTTAATCAAACACTACTCTCATTTCAATCATCATTCTACAAATAGACAATCAGATCTTGCAACAAAACACTCAACCTGTTTCTGCATAGACTTCATTAATGTTAAGCCCAACAACAAACTTACAAACTATCAACAAGTGTACAGTAAAATCAAGCCCACAAAACAAGAGCAGAACATTATCAGATATTATCATGCGTGGGACGTGGTGGTCGAGAGGTAGCGCTCTCGACTGTCACACTGATGGTCACGAGTTCGAATCCACACGAAAGTGACGATTTGTTCTCGGGGCCTGAGGAGTCCCCGAGTCACCCAGCTCCGAATGGGTACCTAACTAGACAATAGTTAGGCGGCTGGGGTAATGCGTGGAACCCCTATAGCCGTGGCCTGTGACCGCTGCATCACTTGCCAACAGATCATCTCTCATGGTCTGTGGACGCAATTATCTTCTGCATAGAAGGAGCGTCTGTATTTCTAAGATAAGATATCATGCCTATTTATATATAAATTTGAAAAAGAAAGCATTTTTGGCTTATTGAGACACTACACTTACAAACTGATTTCTAAAAAGTTTTTATACCATATACACATATCACCACAAAGGAAACAAACAGAATTTTCATTAAGTATAAAGGGGGATTCAAAATAGGCACATTCACCAAGATGAAGGAGGGTGTAACAATCAGGGCCGCTCTAACGACACCGCAACCTAAGCCGCTTCAGTGGGCCCTGTGCTTTCATAGGCCCCGGCCTATCTTAATTTTCTCTTATTATCCTTATTAATTCCTTATCCCTACCCAGACTGGGCCACATAGGGCCCTGCAATAGCTCAGTCCGGCCCAGGTAACAATTAATTATTTTTTTATACTTAAACTTAAAATAATAATGTGATTTTAGTCAACTAGAAAAAAAAAACAGCATTTTAAACAATTATTTTTAAGTATCAACAAAGTTTTAAAGTTATCTCCAATGATTTTTACCTAAATTTTGGTAGGTTATGACTTTTAAAAAATAACTCAGCAAATAGAGAATTGCACAAAATGGTCTTAAACTTAAACCAGCATAAAACAACATTTTTCTTTACTTCTTTTTCCATTTTGGTTGGCTTTTGACCATATAACTCACGCTCCTGTCTTTGAAAATGTCTTTTATGGACGATCAACATGAACATAAATATTAATTATACATAAAAATTTTTGAATTTAATTTACTAATTTTATCATCTCCTCCTATAACTTCATCATCATCCTCATTGTCATCATCTTTGTCACTGTCATCATTCTGCGCAGATGTTGAGATTAACCAGGAAAAGAGAATGATGATGAGAAAGACAGAAATGGTGTAGAGTACAGTTAACTCATAGTTGTGTTGGAGCTTCAGTGAAAATCCAATATATCTGGAAAAAAATATTTTTTTTTTTTTTTAAAAGCTTAAAAATATAAAAATATATTATACTTAAATTTAAATTAAAAGTACTGCAGTTTATGCACACATACCTTTGACCAGATTTATTACTGACTAGAAAATAAAAAGATCAGCATTAAAAGGGACACTTGGCTTTCCCTATTTAGCAGTTATAATTTAAGCAGGAAAAAAGTGTATTGCATCCTATAAGTACATTAAGGTCTAGAAAAAATGCTAATAGAAAATAATAATAAAATACACAATACACAAATTGTGTTATGAAAACTATAAATTTGAGTTTTATTATAAACTTAACTACAGTAAATGTTTCGGCTAATGTCTTTGTCAGTATAATAAACATAAAAAACGTACTTAAATAAGTAATAAAATTTATTAAAATTTTTAGGACTAAATCATAAAATATTTATTTAAAATTTTTTAAAAATGAAAAGCAACAAACAATGACACAGGATATAAGAAAAAAGAGGAAGTATCAAAAGTTAAATGAAAATAAAAGATGGATTCACTTTCACAAGTTGCAACGTGATTTATGCAATTCTTTACAAGAGGTGCAATAAAATGAATGTGGGTGAGACACATTGTCATCTTGGATTAGGGTCAGAGAACATCTGTATAATATAAATAAACAGGCTCAATGTACTGTGTCTTAACATTTCAACAGTAACTGTTATTTATATGCAAGCAATACCCATGAGAGGGTTTACATGGAAAATAGATTTATAACACGTTTTAGTATGTTGGTTCCGAATGGAATAAACCAAATTCACAATTTTACCTCACTGTAAAATCTTTTCCCCCCTCTGGTTTTCACTGTTAACTTTTGATACTTCCTCCTTTTTCTTATATCCTGTGTCATTGTTTGTTGTTTTTCCCTTCTGTTTATGTTACATAACTATTTATCTTAGATATACAGACGCTCCTTCTATGCAGAAGATAATTGCGTCCACAGACCATGAGAGATGATCTGTTGCCAAGTGATGCAGCGGTCACAGGCCACAGCTATAGGGGTTCCACGCATTACCCCAGCCGCCTAACTATTGTCTAGTTCGGTACCCACTCGGAGCTGGGTGACTCGGGGACTCCTCAGGCCCCGAGAACAAATCCTCACTTTCGTGTGGATTCGAACTCGTGACCATCAGTGTGACAGTCGAGAGCGCTACCTCTCGACCACCACGTCCCACGTTTATGATATACAGTTGGACCTCTCTAAGTCGAACTCAAAGGGAGCTGAAAAAATTCAACTTATGGAAGAGTTTTCGAGTTAGGGAAAATGGCATAATATGTGCAGGACAATATTGAGGGGTGGGGGGATGGGAATGGCCAGACAAGCCAGAAGGCTTGACAGGAAGGAGAGGTGGTGTTTGATTTTTCATATGAAAGGAAGCAGACTTAGCTTTGAAATACCTGACACCACTGAGAAAGCCCTTCCCCTTACACTTGACTCTTTAGACAGTGGGATTAAGATTTTTCCTTTTACTAGTTTTACACAAACGCTTTGGAAAATTTGACCTATGGAGGTTGGAAGCCTTTGAGTTAAGGAGATATAAAATACATTCATCATCATCATCATTTGTCCTTTGGTTTCCTTGTGGAACAAAGGGCCTCTGTCAAAGCTCGCCACTGTGCAAGGTCCCTTGCCAGTCATTTCAATTCTTCCCAGCTCTTCCCAGTTCTTCCAGCCTCATCTAATATGTACCATCTCCATGTATGCTTGGGTCTTCCTGGTTCAGGTTTGCCCTGGTGGTTCCAATCTAAGGCCTGCCTTGTCCTGCTGTTATATTCAGTCTTATGGAATTTGGACCCAACAGTTAATTCAAGATAGGGAGGTTTTCAACTTAAGGAAGTTTGATTTAGCGAGGTCCAACTGTAGTATTTTCTAAGAATTTAAATATAATTTTATTTATGTCGGTACGTAAATTAATGTTTATTGTACTGATGAAGGCATTACCCCAAAAATTTACAGTCGAATTAGTTTAATAATAAAGCTCAAATTTATTGTTCTCAGTTTACAATTTGTTTGTGTATTTTGTATTTTATTTAAAAGCTTTATCGCAGTCCTATTCTATTAGATACTATAAAAAAAGAAAAATTTTGAAAAAATGTTTATTTATATTACTTTTAACTAAGCATTTCAAACATGATACCAGGAAGATCAGTAAACAATTACAGGTATATTTTCATTCAAATAATTTTTTTTTACACTCTTGAAAACTTAAAATCAAAACTGCTTTCAAATTCTTTATTAGAAAGATTGTTTATAAGGTATATTATTTTTATAAAAAAGACAACTATTTGCTTAATTTTGATTTAGACCAGTGGTTCCCGAACTATTTTGGCCTACCGCCCACTTTCCAGAGAAAATATTTTACTCATCGCCCCCACCCCCGAATTATTTTTAATATTCTAACACAGAGATGGACAAACTATGGTCCATGGGCTAGATACGGCTAGTCAGAGTAAATTATGCGGCCTGTAGGCATGTACATGTGGGGATCTTATGTCATGTTAATTTTATTAGCTTAGAATTTTTAAATATTTATTTTAGAAATTTCATTTCGAGCATTTGATTTGAATCTAGAGATATATCATTGGTTTTATAGCTCCAGAAACATTAGCAATTAATTGTTAACATACTTATTCAAACCTACATTTTTCAGCTCAACGGGATAAGCTTTTGTTTACGATTTACATTTCGAACAGTTTTGAACATTTGTAATTTAAAAGCAAATAGACATTGATTTAACAATGAGTGCTACCAAAGAAATAAAGATTGAGGATGAATGTCTTTTATAAAATGACGAATTAACTATTAAATATTGCTTCACAAGTGTAGGAAGAAAAGCAGCCTGCTTGCTGGCCGCAAGTGTGTGACTGTGAGCGTCTTTAAGGAGTACAACTTAATAAGATACCACCAAACAAAAAACATTTGTATTTCGGGCACAATTAAATGAACCAAGAGAGAAAATGGAAATGCAAGAAGTTTGTTAATAATTTAAAGAAGAGGCAAAATGTTTTCACCAAATGCAAAATGCTGCAACCGAAGCCAGCTTGGAGACATCCCATAAGATTGTAAAACAAACCAAGTCGTCTTTTTCTGACGGTGAGTTTATCAAGAAATGCTTGACAGATGCGGCTAGCATTATGTGTCCAGAACAGAAAACAAATTTTGACATCATTTCTTTATCAAGAGAACTTTCGTCAGGCATTTTGAAAAAATAAGTGACAATTTAATGCACCAACTTCGAGATGCAAGCAAAGACTTTTTGTGGTCCTCTCCCAATGTATAGGAACAGGACAATTGTTCATATTTATTCCGGAATAAATCCTTGTTTCGAGCTTAATGAAGAATTGCTCAGTATTGAACCACTCAAAGAAACAACTACAGGCCAGGATTTATTCAGTGCTGCTGAGAACTGTATTGAAATAACTGGGTTGGTGTGGAACAAGATGGCAAATCTATAACCGATGGAGCACGTGCTTTAACTGGAAAAAGTAGTATGAACAATAAAATTAAAGAATATCAGCCTGACCATACACTCTTACCTCTCCAATGTGTCAACCATCAGAAAAAGTCTATGTCAGGCTGTGTTGAATTTCAAGCAATTCTCAGTATGATAAACTTAGTAACCACTGGCAGTTGGAGGCACTGCTTGAAGACTTGAATATTATGATAGTATCTACCAGGCTGGCTAAGCCTGGGCAAGTTATTGAGGTGATTATGAGATCTCAAGGAGGAAATATGTTGCTGGAGATGAAGGGTTTTCTTTGTGATTTTGTTACTACCTATGGTAGTATGAATGAAGAGTGGAAGTCTGACTTCATGTTTGCCGTTAACATTATGGACAAGTTGAATGAACTGAATGTCAAACTTTAGGGCAATAGCTTGTTTGCACATGAAATCTATGTTTATGTTAAATCATTTCAGTCAAAACTTTCCCTGTTCTCCAGGCAAGCAGGTGAAAACAAGTTTTGCCATTTCCGTTTGGAGAAACAGAAAACCGTTTCTGGTAAAATGGCTGACAAGTACAAGGCTCAGTTGGATTCATTTGCTATGGACTTTGAAAGGAGGTTCCAAGAGTACAAGCAGGGCCGCAAATTTATTCGGGGGCCCCAACGTCAGGGGGGCCCCATCAGCCACACTTGTTTTTTTAATTTAATGTTGATGCTGTGTGCGTAGATATATGTTCGGACGATTATTCAAATGACATGTAGCAAAAAAGTTTTAAAATTTAGCTTACAATGACAATTAATGGAAAAACTTTCTGCACACAAGTGGTTAGCTAAAGGTTTTCTTCAAAATTTCATGTTTTTTGTCACATAATATATAAAATAATATATTTTAGTCCTCAAATACGTCATATCTATGTCTTCCGGTGACTCTCTTACTTATTTGAGTAGATTTAAATATTGGACTTTTTTCATCACTTTTACGACCCGGTAAGTTGTGACTGGCTTTGCAGCGGCACTATCTTTATTTCAGCTTTACTATTTACTGAACATTAATGTCTTCAAATAAATAAATAAAACTCTTAATAATAAATAAACAATCTAATTTAATTATCATTATGATAATACATTGGCCTATTAAATTAAGTTTAGTGTAAATTATGTAATATATATATATGTAATATAAAAAATGTATACTTAGCTAATAGCGACATAAAAGTTACCAAAGTTTATAGCTTCATGCAATCAATTTTTTTAAAAAATTACTTTCCTTTAATACATATAAGTATTGATTTAACAATTTAATTCAAAATATTTTTAATTAAAATCCTATAAACATGTTTTCAATGTTTTCTTTGAAATTTGGCGTAAGACAAATTATTTTTTCAACTTTTCAAAATGATTTTTAACAAACGACTTATTTTTTTTTTTAAAATAATTTTTGTAAAGAATTAAGTTGTTTATAATTTTGTCTATTAGAATGTGATTGTCTTCTGAAATTTTGGTGCAATTATTTTTAAAAATAAAAGTTACTGACAAAAATGGGGGAAAAGTTCAACAATTTTGGTCATCATTTTTTAAAAGTAAAATATACAGTATATGTAGGGGGGCTTAAAAAATTCACCCAAAAAATGATAACTCGACTTCTGTTCAACATGAAATTGGTGTTTTAAAAAAGCTCAGAGCTAGCCCTTTAAAATTACATATGATTTAGAGTTTTCTGACAATTTTTTTTTTTTTAAAGTTACCTACGATGTTATGTGGCAGCGTGCCCCACATATTAGTTATATAATGATATATTGATAATTGCATTCATAATGTTAAGGTATTGAGAAATGTACGAAGTATTATATTTTGTTATGATCATGTACTTTTGAGCAGTCTTGGTAAACAGCGTATTGTCATTACGGTTTAAGAAACTTAATACTTTAGTAACTCTTGGGGTGAGCAGTGGCGGCGTTAGGTAAGCGCGGGGCCTAGTGCCAGCAATGACCCCGCGGGGCCAGAGTACTAGTAAAGATCGCTAAGCACCAGTATGCTATGGTATTTAAAAATATGAAATATCTTGATTATTGTGTAATTTTAATACCGCGTGTCACCTTTTCATTAAATTATTACTAATACCGCGTGTCACCTTTTTATTAAATTATTACAAGTTCATTATTTTCTCTGGTCTATAAACAACGGTTTATTCTTATCGAAAAATGACGTGCCGGTTACGACGTGATTTAAGCACAGGTTAAATGTTCCCAATTACTCGGATCGTAGATGTCTTTTGCGATACCTGGGAATAAATTGTTCTCTGCAGAAACAACTTCACTAAAGCCGCCTTCACTGTTGCTAACTTCCCAGTGTGGTGACTTCATATCCAATAATGGCGCGGTGGTAGATTCGCAACAATCACTGTCACTTGTATCATTAACAGTGGTCGCTATGGTAGAGTCCACAGCAGCAACCACAGGACAATCGAAATCTTGTTTATCTGCTTGTTTTGGAAAGTACTTATCCAGTGCTCCCTTTTGACTTCTGTCGAATTCTTCTCTTAGCTTGTGTTTTTTAGCTTTTTCTGCGCCTGAGTCATATTTGCGAAATCTATTGCGATCTCTTCCACTCATGTTGATATCGTACAGAGAAATCACTTTGATGATGCTAATTAATGTTTCCGATCGCACCACTACCGAGACACTGCCATTCCGATGACACAGTTTTCTAAAAAATAACATTTTAGTAAATCTATTGTGAATGACGTGTATACAAATAAAGGGGATTGGCTGAATGGTACATCTGACCTATTTTCCGCTAAAGGTGTAATGATTTCAAAGACGTCTAGAGCTACGCTACGGAATTTGACCTCCAAAAAGGATTACAAGAGTGTCTCTTTCGTTTCTTTACAATTGTTTCCAGCATACGTTCTACCGTCCACTCTTTGGTTCTACATGTATAGGCTATTAACCAGGACGAGACATGTTCAGGACCGAAACGCGGGGCCTACCTAAGCGCGGGGCCTGTGGCAGTCGCCCCAGTTGCCACCCTCAAACGCCGCTCCTGGGGGTGAGTGGTCAGTAACAGGCGTAATACAAGACCCCATTAACCAGATTCATTTTGTTGGCATCCTCGTGTGGCTGTGCAGTCCTAGCATTGAGTGAAAATCTTTGCCACAGCTTTTGCACAAAAATTCTGTGATTCCCAATGTTTTGGCCTTTCTCATATCTGTCTGTGGCCCCCTCCATCATTCGCTCCTCGGCTACTATGATGCCTTCCTTTACAACTGTGCGTCATGTAGATCAGTCTTCTGCTTTACACCCCCAGTCGCATGTGCATATTCTGGCTGCTTTCATGTTCCTTTGGCATAGTGGCATCTGCTGCTCTCGCATTTTTCCTGGAGCTGCTGTATGGAGAACACCATGTCTATAGTTGACCGACCAGCGCTGAAACCGCACTGAGATTCTGGATAAACTTGGGAGGCTAAACTCTGTAATCGCATTAGTATGACACGGGCAAAGGCCCATCTCTTACGATATGAAGGAGTGAGATGCAGTCACTTCTATCGCCCTTGTTCTTATAAAATATCACTATATTTGCAGGTCCTGGGGAATGTAGCCCTGTTCCAAGCAGAGATTTATAAGCTCGTGGAAATTTTGTAGTAAAGCTGTCTTGCCATTCTTTAAAGCTTCTGGTGGTAGGCGTGCATTCCCAGGGGTTTTTCCACAAGCTAGGCAGTCAATTGCTTTGCTAAGCTCTTCCTGTGTGGGCACGACATCAAGTTCTTCCAAGGGCGGCATAGCAGGTATGTCATCTAGAGCGGTGCTGGAGACTGTGGTAACTGTTGCATACAGTTCCAGATAATACTCAACCCACCGTTTTATATGCTGCACTGTTTTGTCTTGGACACTTTCTTGGACTTTAGGTGGCAACTTTGGAAGCCAATGCGCCGTTTGCTTTTTTGATATTTTCGTACATGGCTTTAGCATTCCCCATGTCTGCAGCTGACTGTATGTTGTAGCAGAGGTTAAACCAGTAGGTATTGTCGCATTGATGTGCGACTTTTTAGGCATGTGCCTTGGCTGCTTTTAAGGCATAAGGCCTCTAGGGTGTAGGCTTTTTCTTTTAAGTCTTAAGAGCCTTCCTGTTGGCTTCAGTGACAGGTTATATCTTGTCCCAATGTGTATCAAACCAGTCCGTGTTTTTGTCGGATTTTTTTACCATGGACATGTACCCACTATTCAGGGTCCCCAAAATTTCTAGCGGCAGCCCTGCTAAAAGAACCTGGAACAACTCTTCAATATCCACAGTTCGCAATTTAGTGCATAAGCTGATTAAGCCCCAGAGGATATACCATTAGAACTGCTTAAAAAGCAGATTATGACCGGAAATGCTCAGAATTCGGTCCCAAATTATTTTTCATGAGTTATTGATTACTATTTAGTTAATCAGTACATAATTCAGCGTAATTTCATAAATAAAAAAAATTATGGCAGGTAGAACCCCCGCTCCGATTAGTATCACTCCCAAGGTTTTACCTGCAGCGCAACTAGCAGGAATTGAACTCAAACTATTGAAGGACTATGGATGCAAGCCAAATGTAAACTCCGGTATCAGAGTGGTTCAAGTCGAGCTCTGTTTGCAAGCTACTTAACGGCCTTTCAGTGGCGCAACAGTCACAAACAGAATGTTTTTGGCAGCTATGTGGAAATGCTGTGTGACAATTACAATATTTAGTATTTAATGAATAGTTATCGGACAATATGTATCACTTGTCTATTTTTTATCAATAAATAACATATAAATAAGGTTGTTAAGACCGCTCGTTTTTGGGGACCGGCTAACCATTCAAAAAAAGACCGGTTAACCGCTCGTCCTTATATCCCTAATGTTTTGAGAACTAACAAGAGAATGTTGTCGCCTCGCGTCGATGGCATCAAAGCCCGCTCCCCCCCCCGTTCAGCTCTTTCCGCATTGCCCTCAATTCATCAATTCATAGCATTTTTTTTTAAATCCAAAAAATTAACTAAACAGTGATGGTTAATTGTCTTTTTTATATTTTATTTTGAGGACTCGTAGTTCACCGGTCTAAATAAGAGGACAGGTTCAATCGTTCGTAAAAATAAGCGAAGTATTTTTCATTAGTTTAAAAAACCAACGCCTCGCCCCGTCCGTTGTGGGTCTAAATTCTAAATAAGAGGACAGGTTCAATCGTTCGTTAAAGTTAGCGAGGTATTTTTCATTACTTTCAAAAACCAACGCCTCGCCCCGTCCGTTATGACGTCATGTTTACCTCTCGTGTGTGATGCCGGTCAACTCGCGTATTAAAATTAATAATATAATAAAATTACAAAGCTATGGAGTAAACAATGATGATAAAATGGAATTTATTTTTTTTTTTTTAAATATTATTTTTCAATCGTCTACTCGCCAGAATAATTGAATTTTGCGATTCACACGTTCACCCTCCCCGTTTTTTTCTGTTCAAATAGGGTTTGAGCTATACTCGCTGTACTGTTAATGTGGTAAACAAATGCCTTTGATAGGCATGAAAACTGTCACTAAAAGACCGAACTCGAATTTGTGGGCCCATTAATCACCCGGTATCTTTGCTACGTCTTTCAAATACCTATCGTAATATAGGTACATGCACTTCACTAAGTGGCGTGCGCCAATACGTTTTTTGAATGCCTGAAAAGGACTATAAACCGGTGATCAGAAAATGCGGATAGGTCACGGGGTCATATGCTTTTATAGCTTTCTTTGTCTTTATAAGAAACAGACTATAATAAATATAAATAGAAACAGCCTCGGCCTTGACCGTTGTTGACATCAAACACGCACTGTTAGTAACTATTACTATTAGTTGTGAACTTCAGTGAAGCAAGGCTATAACGCGTCATGTACGCACGCTTACAGCTTGGAGGCTGAAGGTTTGATTAGTTTGAATGCCAACCTAGGCTACTTGTCAGCTTGATCGTGGTATCGCTTTCACCGTGACAAAGCGAGAGGGAGAGGCGCGTTACGGCTTGTTTTGTTTTTTGTCACTACGTTACCACTGGTGTTTTTTTTTTGTTTTTTTTTTCTGTTGTTGTTGTTTTCGGTTACACGGTCCTGCGGTCCTCAATAAAGAGGACCGATCCTAATCTGAGGACCGGCTAACCGAATAACCGGTTAACCGTTAACAAGCTTACATATAAATAACATACTTTCCTAGACTATCTGGTTACTTCCACTTTTAGCGTAAAATAATTTTGAACAGGGATTTGGAGGATTGCCTTAAGACCTGAAGGAGAAGTTCAAGTTAGTTTGTTCAGCTAAAGTTTTTGGGCTTTTGCTAGGTGCGGCTGTTCCACACTATAAAAAACTTTAATGCCACATACATCTTTAAGCAAGCTTTGTCTTTGTATGAAGATAGACAAGTCTAATAACAGATTAATGTTGACTGACTGAAATTTGAATGCAATCAAGAATAAGTAAAAAAATAAAACTACATTTCCTAGCAAATTTGACTTCTTAAGTTGAATAGAAAACAGAGATATTTTGAAATAGCCACACAATAATTTTTCAACACCTTGAGCCTTTTCATCAATTCTTATTAGCACTGTATTATTGGTAAACACATTTTTCTTGATAATATCAGATGCTTTCTTATGTATCACAGTCCTAATTAATTCACTTATAGCCGGTATAATCTGTTGATTTACCCGATTTGGCAATCAATAACGAAACATTGTAACAAGCTAGCAAACCATTTCTGTCTTGTGTGGTTGCTGTTGAATAGAGTTTTGTCAAGGTCAGTTGTTTGATAAATTTGTATTTTAGTGTTTAAAAATTAGATAAATCCTTATCTTTTTTATTGACGTTAATTTCTATTTCAAAGTTCTTGCAGTCTGGAAGTGCGCAATTGCACATCTAAAACAAAACAACTAAATGCAAGTGAGGAAGTATGCAGGAAACAAACAGTTATCCACCACCACCCAAATTGACCCGTGGCCTTCACCGCCCCCATGTATCGCTTCAGTATCCACAAGGGAGTGGTAGTGCCCACTTTGGGAATCACAGAATTAGACCCTTATTTACCAATGTGTGTCGAACAAAATTAAACATCCCAGAATATGCAGTGTGTTTTCTATCTAGTCAAAGACACAGGTAATGTAAGAATATAAAGCCTAGGTATGATTCCATTAAAAGTAGATTTATAATCAGGACTGTTCATACTTGAAGAAGAGAAAATTAATAAAAAGATTGAACATCAGAAAATCTGTAAAGATGTATGGCATCAAACATGACAATCTGACTGAGAAGCTTTTGCCCGCAAGTGCTAATGATTGCATCAGGTTATAATAATTCTCATTAAAATCTTTGTTGTGTTTTCTAAAACTATATTCTAAATAATAAATTACAACTGGTCATCAATAATTCATAAGTGGTTATATGGTGACAGGGCTAGTCATAAATTAAGTTAATGATTTAGCTTCTTTTGTGTCCAGAATTTTTTTATTTGACCAGCCAACTTAGTCTTTGTATGTTACAAAAGATAGTTTAAAATAATTACCCTTTCTTGCATGTTAGTATTATGTCCATTATACCATCATTATCAAAGTCACCATATACCAGGGGACCAGTTGATGGAGCTGGTATGGAATGTTGAGCAAGGAGAGTTCCTTCAACAAGGTCCACAATTGACAATGTATTCCATCCTGATACTGCTACTGCAATCTTGATTGTAAAAAATAGTTGATAGTTTTTGTTATTTGAAGCATTAATAATATTAATTGCAACTACAGTCGAAACCGCTTAAGTCGACGGCGTTGGGGTATGAAAAATGGCATAGACATAACCGATGATCGAGTTAAAGCGAAAACCAATATGGCGGCAAAATATTAACATGCGCTTGAAATTTCTTTATGTACGTGTTGTGCGTTAATTAGTGATGGGACGATTAATCAGAATCGTATCGGAATATCGGGACCCTATTTCTTCACTCTTTCTTAAGGTTGTTAAGATTGTTCGTTTTTAAAGACCGTTTAAGTTTAAATATAACGCCGTTTTGCGGTGATTCCCAGATTGAGCGATACTGTGCCTTCGAAGCCACTTGCTTGATTTTCCTTACAAGCTACACAAATAAGTAATCTACACATCCCCTCATTGTCCCCGAACCATTCTCTTCCTAATCATCTTCTTTGGGTCCGTCCCCTCAGCTTACAATGGACTCAGAATGGTCTATCGTGACCTATATATGACTCATGACAAAGCGAACTCTTCTCTATATAAACGTACACAAATAAATTAGGTACTCCTTTTGAACCTTCAACTTTGACATATTTTAATTAATTCTAACCAACAGTTAATGGCTTTTGCACACGGCCACTTCTTATGAATGAAACAATGAGAACAAAGCAGTAGTACAGTACATGTAATACATGTAGTCAAAATGAGGTTGAAGGATGAATGGTTGCCAATGACAACAAGTCTGCACACGGTACATTTTATTATTCCATACGATCCCCTCAGCTTACAATGGACTTAGAATTCCTTCGGTAACTTGATGCTAATAGGACTAACCAACAACAATGGTGTGGGAGATTGAGAGTGGGGGTGGGTAAACCATCTGTAGTCTGTTCTATTATATATTTTAAAATCTGGGGAGCCTTGTTTACAGTAAGCAGCCTATGATTTTGGTATCGTCCCATCACTAGCGTTAATAAATGATAATGTTCATGCACGTGTTTTTGGAGACCCTGGTGAGGCAGAAACTTGGTCCCTTCCCTTGGTTATAAAAAAATCATAGCTAACATTTTCAAAAGCTGGCGATTGGTCATGGGGATTGAGATAACCAATGTTAAGTGGCAAATTTGACCCTTTTTTGTGCTCGTGTTATGAGGTTTCGGCGACTTAAAAAAAATCGAATTAAACGACGAGAAAATGCTAAGACAAAGAGAGAATTTGGCGGTTCCAATAAAAAACATCGACATAATAGTAATAGGGTGGTCGAGCTAACTGAGCTCGAAGTAAGTGGGTTCGACTGTACTACTATAATTGGTTTAGAATAACAAACCTTGCTTTGGAGTTAGCTATTAGCAGGATACAAGTTCATTGTAATACGAAAACCAGCTAAAATTTTATATTACTAGGAATAGGAAGTATTCTTGTTATAAATATTAGATTTACCATACAGGTTACCAAGAATATAAAACTTTAACTGTAATTAATATCACCTTTGCTCCCATTTCTTGCAAAGGCATAATGACTCGTCCTGGTTGAAAAGAAAGCAGGAACTCTTCTTTAATGGAGTCAGACAATTGACGCCCACTTGAGCGGCGAAGACTCATGGATATATCTCCCCATTTTGATTCAGTTAACGTCTATATATAAAATAGCGAAAAAATTGATATACATATAGAATACCAATACCTAAAGATTATTTAGGAATTCATTAGAATTAGAACCAAACAAAAAAATAAAACAGAAAGAATTACTGCTGTATCTAAAATACTTTAAGTGTATATTATTTTTGAAAACTTATGTAAAGTTTAGCGTCAAATTTTAAACCACAATAAAAATGTACAACACTCATTAAAATCCCTTGCACATGTAGTCATACATTAAACAAACTCATTTATTTTCAGTTTTCATTAAGATGTTAGTAAATAATACATCAATTCCAAACAAAGGAGCTGAAGAAAAAATTGACAAATTATGAAATGATGACAAAATGCCTATGAGACTTAGGATCTCTAAATATTCTTATTTTATTTCACATTAACCTTTAATACAATGTAACATGTGAATCATATATATTTTGTTTCGATAAGATTCTGCCCCATTTTCACCTTATTAAAACAAACAACAAAAATGTTAATCCCCTGTCAAACACTAAACTCGGCTCAATCAATTTTAATGCAGTGCTCATTAAAAAGGTCACCGCCAATTATAAATCTAGGATTTAGGAAGTTATGTATAGGATACCAGTAGCATAAAATGAAATTTTCATGCAAAAATTAACTAGTTATGAGAAAATAAATTAAATATTTTAAAATAGAAGCATTTTTACAGCAAAGCATGTACACCAAAACATTGTATATATATGAAATTTAAATAAATTTATTTTAAAAGTTATCAAAGAAAGTGAACTTAAGAAAAATAGATAGTAACATCAGACCAAATGCGCAATTATCTGATTCTCACAACCTAAGCCCCCCCAAAAAATAGTGAGAGAAGTGAAACTGGCATTTTGCTCTCTAGATATTGTTTGATTTGAAACAATTGCATCTATTCAAGAAAATTTATTTGAAATCTTTATAATTCAATCTTGTTTGATGTGTTGAATTTATGTAATTTATTTTTTAAAAATGTGTGCTATTATATACAAGTTGTTCCATACATTGTTGCCATAACATTCTTCAGTTTTAAAAACTCAACATCATGTAAGCAGCAGTTATATTTTTCCTTCTGTATGGTCTAATATTCTGAAAGTTATAATTCAATTGTATCTAAACATTCCATGGATCATGTGTTCTATCTTTCAAGTACTGTTGATGGATGAATGAAATGGTGGGTCCTAGTTTGGTGATTCCTGTAGTACACGTTTTTAATGTGAAAAAAGGAAAATTTAACTAAATTCTGCTCAAGAAACTGACATTAACACCTAAAATATAATATATAAGGCTGGGAATGTGTTTTAAAGCACTGGCTGGGAATGTGTTTTAAAGCACTGGCTGTGAATGTGTTTCAAAGCACTGGCTAGGAATATGTTTTAAAGCACTTGCTGGGAATGTGTTTTAAAGCACTGGCTGGGAATGTGTTTTAAAGCACTGGCTGGGAATGTGTTTTAAAGCACTGGCTGGGAATGTGTTTTAAAGCACTGGCTGTGAATGTGTTTCAAAGCACTGGCTAGGAATGTGTTTTAAAGCACTTGCTGGGAATGTGTTTTAAAGCACTGGCTGGGAATGTGTTTTAAAGCACTGGCTGGCAATGTGTTTTAAAGCACTGGCTGGGAATGTGTTTTAAAGCACTGGCTGGGAATGTGTTTTAAAGCACTAGCTGGGAATATGTTTTAAAGCACTGGCTGGGAATATGTTTTAAAGCACTGGCTGGGAATGTGTTTTAAAGCACTGGCTGGGAATGTGTTTTAAAGCACTAGCTGGGAATGTGTTTTAAAGCACTAGCTGGGAATGTGTTTTAAAGCACTTGCTGCGAATGTGTTTTAAAGCACTTGCTGGGAATGTGTTTTAAAGCACTAGCTGGAAATGTGTTTTAAAGCACTGGCTGGGAATGTGTTTTAAAGCAAAAAACTGACTCATTTATGATTCTTAAATGAAGATCAAACATGTTAGGAGAAGTTGAAATATTTTAAGCCTGTTATCTCCACATTGGTAGAAGGCTCAGAAAAAAAAAAATCATGTTCATTTCTTTGTTTAAAGAATTCCTCCATTTGGTTGGGTTTCAATGTTCACTCTAAGCTTTCTTAATCCATGTGCTGATTAAAAAGGTGTGTAAAAAGTTGCATAGCAACCATTTTTTGTGCACAGTTTTAAACTCTACAAACACAGATCCATATCAAAATTTGCTATAATTATAAACTACTGTACAGCTTTGTCAGAAAGTCTGTACTGCCACACAGCCACCCATCTTAAAGGGAACATTGCCGCCAAGATAAATCTAATTTTAGAAACTCTCCTTAATGTGCAATCAGGAAAAAAAAATTTTGCAAGAATAAAGGAATTTTATCTATTCTGTTGCATAGTGTTACTATAATGTTATTGTTTTTTTTACATGACATAGTGCATGGCGCCTGTAATCATGAACTGTTAGCTATGCTAATGATGAAATGAGTAACCACTGACTATGGCTGATTTTCTTTTCTGAGATATGATTTAACTCGGATCTGTTGTTACTGACAATCCCTTTTGACACATTTTATCACCCTTTCCTTTATGATTAATCTATAAAGATTTTGAATGCTGCCTATTATAAGAAGAATTATGGTGAAAACTAAGTAAAAAAATTAATTTTGGACTGTACCTTATCTCAGTGAGGTGTACAATTTTTACTCTGTGAGCCCTACCAGAAGGCTAGATTTAAATGTTTCCTGTGTGTCCTTTTGTTTAACTTTATATTTTACCCAAACATATATATACATAAGAAAACTGAAGAAAAAAATAATGTCACAGTAAACAGAAAAGTGCCATAATATTTCAACCCAATGCCATCTCATCAAACAAAAACTGAAAGATCAATATTATATTGACACTTTCGAGTGTAACTGAAATTTTTAATAAAAACCACCCAAATAATTTAATAATTTTAAAATTGGCAAGATTAATTTTTTTTTTCTCCAAAATTTAACAAAACAAGGAAATACTGTGATTAGAGTCCACTTCTTTAAAATGAAGATTACAAATAATTTTTAAAACCATTTAACTTACCATTAAATACAAGACACACAAATGAGTTGTGTCATTAAAAAAATTAAATGTCAAGCTTTATTAAATGCCTTCATTAGTAAAACTAAATAAACACAAGTATTCAAATTAAATTTACATTACATATTACCTAATATACCACTTACCATTAGAATTAAATTTTTTTTAATTATTCAAAAGTTGTTTACTATTTTGGTAAAGAAGCATGAGCTGAACTTAACTATCATGCTACTTACAGCGGCTACATAATTGCTAGCAATAAACTTTTAGTTCATAAAAACAAAAACTTCAATTTGTGCCCTATGTCTGGATACAAATGATAACAATTAATTATTTTTACAGGAGCGAAAATTTTAATTTTTTTAAAGCCGTAAATTGATTTTATCATTTTAAAAACACACTTTAAATTTTTAATGCATGCATTTCAGCATTAAATTCTATTTTAAATCTTGAAATATAAAATAATTTTAAATAATAGGTCTCTAATTTCTTGTTAATATTAATTCACTTTTAAACACAAATTAATAGGATATTTTTCTCTGTACCAAGATGAAACAACCATTTTTTAAAATATTTATTCATGCAGCCCACATGAAAAATGCTCAGTTAGGAAACACTGTATTTGGTTAGGTACATCTTAGAATCAAAGATTTTTTAAAAGCTAAAATTATCTCAATAACTTGTACTCTACTAGTTTTTTTGTAAATGTTTGGAAGAATTGCAAAATGGTGCATTATCATTGCAAAGTGTTCAAAAATAATAACAATGAATAATTATGTCAACATAAAAATTAAGGGATAAAATAAGTAGGTTGACATGGATGGTTAGTTCAGTATCAAAATAAATGGCTTAAGTTGTTTGTTTCTAGTTAACTTACCTGCCAATGTATGGTTCCATCTAAACCTATAGAGCTGACACGTCCTAAACCACCAAATGTTATTATGTCATATGAGTTGTCTTCAAATAAATTGTGTCCCAAAAAATGACGTAGCACACCAGTCTTTCTTGCTAAACTAATGTAAAATATAACAAAAAATATATAAGAATTAAAGATTTTAAAAATGTAATTTGACAAATTGTACATCCAAGCTAATGCATAATTTGCAATACTTCTTTTTTTCCTATTAAAAAAGTTAAATCATGCATTCTGTCTCTAACAAATTAACCTTTTTATAATTTTTGGTGGAATTTTCTTATAAATATCTTCCTCCAGACTCCATGAGCGTGTCCAAAACAACCGCTTACTAGTGCACAAAGATATTTGCTCTAGCCTTTCTTGTACTGGGGTAATTCGCCAGATGTCAAGATAACAAGGAGTGTAGTGCTGAAAGTCAATGTTTACAAAAAAAGTCAATGTGTGTCAATGTGAGCCAATAACACTAACCAAATTCAATATAGCATAATTTTTCAGTGAAACATGTGGACAGCTGACCATCCATCTTAATCTATTTTAGAGTCATTTGAATTTTGGCATCAATGTAGGTCAAAATAAGAGACACACAAAACACACCCATGACACAAGAATGACGCATGGATGCATGTTTAACAGGCAATAGAAGGACTTTATTCTTCATTAAAAAAACCAGTGTTTCCTATTCAGAGTTGCAAATGTGACAAATAGAATGATAGTAAACATTAGCATGGTTAGTAGTAAGGTTGTTAAGACCGCTCGTTTTTGAGGACCGGCTAACCATTCAAAAAAAGACCGGTTAACCGCTCGTCCTTATATCCCTAATGTTTTGAGAACTAACAAGAGAATGTTGTCACCTCGAGACGTCTGATGGCATCAAAGCCCGCTTCCCTCCGCTTGCGTTCAGCTCTTTCCGCATTGCCCTCAATTCATAGCATTTTTTTTAATCCAAAAAAATTAACTAAACAGTGATGGTTAATTGTCTTTTTATATTTTATTTTGAGGACTCGTAGTTCACCGGTCTAAATAAGAGGACAGGTTCAATCGTTCGTTAAAGTTAGCGAGGTATTTTTCATTTATTTCAAAAACCAATGCCTCGCCCCGTCCGTTTTGACGTCATGTTTACCTCTCTTGTGTGTGATGCCGGTCAACTCGCATATTAAAATTAATAATATAATAAAATTATAAAGCTACGGAGTAAACAATGATGATAAAATGGAATTGATTTTATTTAAAGCATATTATTTTTCAATTGTCAACTCGCCAGAATAATTGAATTTTGCGATTCACACGTTCACCCTCCCCGTTTTTTTCTGTTCAAATAGGGTTTGAGCTACACTCGCCGTACTGTTAATGTGGTAAACAAATGCCTTTGATAGGTTGGAAAACTGTCACTAAAAGACCGAACTCGAATTTGTGGGCCGATTAATCGCCCGGTATCTTTGCTACGTCTTTCAAATACCTATCGTAATATAGGTACATGTACTTCACTAAGCGGCATGCGCCGATACGTTTTATGAATGCCTGAAATGGACTATAAACCGGTGATCAGAAAATGCTGATAGGTCACGGGGTCATATGCTTTTATAGCTTTCTTTGTCTTTATAAGAAACAGACTATAATAAATATAAATAGAAACAGCCTCGGCCTTGACCGTTTTTGACATCAAACATGCACTGTTAGTAACTAGTACTATTAGTTGTGAACTTCAGTGAAGCAAGGCTATAACGCGTCATGTACGCACGTTTACAGCTTGGAGACTGAAGGTTTGATTAGTTTGAATGCCAACCTAGGCTACTTGTCAGCTGGATCGTGGTATCACTTTAACTCGCCGTGACAAAGCGAGAGGGAGAGGCGCGAGGCGCGTTACGGCTTGTGTTGGTTTTTTTTCACTACGTTACCGCTAGTGTGTTTTTTTGTGTGTGTGTTTGTTGTTGTTTTCTTTTCGGTTACACGGTCCTGCGGTCATGAATAAAGATGACCAATCCTGATCTGAGGACCGGTTAACCGTTAACAAGCTTAGTTAGTAGTAGTATAGCTAGGGGCAGGCTGGTCAACATTTTTGGTCACAATAATTCACAAAAACAAAAAAAACTAAGTTGGCTAACATTGTCACCCCTCCAATTAACTTCAAATTGAATGTGTATTCATTGCATACCTTACCATTGTTTTGTCTTTTTAATTTGTTTTTAAATAACTACAAAACAGGAAAAAAGAATATGGAGTTGATTTTTAGTTGCTTTTTTAAAAAACAAAACCACTTAAGACCTTACAACCTTCAGTTTTGTCTATAACCCAACCTCCTGTGTATTTGAATCTGATTCCCATTTGCTGGGTGACTGAAATTTTGTAAATAATTGGCTTCTAATAGTATTTATTATGTTTTAAGTTCTGACAGACTTACGTCCTTAATAAAATAATAATTATTGATTTGTATGTGAAATTTTTGCTTTAACCTAGCTACTGCAGTTGAAATACGGTAGCAATGACACAGTGAGTGGATAAGGTATGGAGCTGAAATTAGGGTTAAGAAAACTGAAAGCCATCAATAAATCATATTAAATTATGATGATGAAGAACCATATATTGAAACACAATTAGACTTAATAATGTTGATCCTCACAAACATACAAATGTTGAGATTTGTACAGGAATGTTACAGGTATTCAATAAAACATTAATTTACCTGTCCTAAATCCCAAACCATCTTTTCCATATGACCATCTTTGTCCATATCCAGGTACAAAGATCGATCAGCAGGAAAATGCAGTGTTGCTCTTGGCTGACCAGTGACCAATGATAAAACTTGAAGACCTTGTGGAGACCTTATGACAATGCTGGTATAGATAATAAAGAGTTCTTAATTTTATTGCTCACTTGCAAAATAACGTATTAACAATAAATTTCACAAAGCATTTCTTATGGATTGAAAACTTTTTTGTCTCTAAACAATTATGGGAACTTCTAGTACTTTTTTTTTTTTTTTCTTTATATCTTAGATATACTACAGACGCTCCTTCTATGCAGAAGATAATTGCGTCCACAGACCATGAGAGATGATCTGCTGGCAAGTGATGCAGCGGTCACAGGCCACGGCTATAGGGGTTCCACGCATTACCCCAGCCGCCTAACTATTGTCTAGTTAGGTACCCATTCGGAGCTGGGTGACTCGGGGACTCCTCAGGCCCCGAGAACAAATCCTCACTTTCGTGTGGATTCGAACTCGTGACCATCAGTATGACAGTCGAGAGCGCTACCTCTCGACCACCACGTCCCACTCCTCTCTAAATAGCAACATGCTGCTGACAGCTGCTGTATAGCACAAAATATTAGCCAAAGCCTGAGCAAAGAATTAACAAGAAGTTGTCTATACCAATTTATGTTAATGCTGTAGAATAACTTTCATCCAATAATCTACCTGATTCCCCCCTCAGCAGATATTTTAACAGGTCATGACAGATCTTCAACAAAATAACTACCACTAAAATTGAGAAATATGTAACATCTAAATTATATGCTATGTATTATCGATAGTTGTAAAAATCAGACTCACCATGATATACATTTTCAAGCTCTAATCTCAAGAGCAGGCGCAAAAAAAAAACTGCTCTAAAAATAATCTAATTACCAGCCATGAATATGTTTTGGATTTTTTGTTTTTTTATTAGTATTTTTCTCAAGCAGAACCGTCATGTTTGGGAGACCCATTCCACAGTAAAGTTTTATTATGTCCAGTAGATTCAACATTAATAGTTGAACTTTTTTTTTTAACAATTCATAATTGCAGCCACAGGAGTTGAAGGCTTCTCCCTTGAACCCAGTTCTATATATATTAAAATAGAAAGTATGTCTGTGTGTGTGCTTGTCCATTATAGCTGACTAGACCGTTCATTTTGAGACTATTAAGTATGCTCCGGGATGGTAACTAATAACATTTTTTTTTTTCAATTTAACACTCATAGGGCGCGGGGGCTCATGTCATTTTTTGTGTAAATGAGCTATATAATTATTAGTTTAAGCGCTTGCTACTGGGTAAATTGGTGGATCTTAACCAAACTTTGTATATAAAAGCTTGTTAGCCAATATTAAAATACTATAGGACACTAAACTCATTATGGACACTCCTTCAAGGGGGGGGGGGACCCAAATACATTTTTTCTTAAATGTTTAAGATTTTATTCCCCAATTCAATAATTAAAGATCTTGACAAGTAATGATATCCATTATTTACCATATTGAAATAAACAGGCGTTTTGAGCTTCATATCTTTACAGCTGTATAAAAATTAGATTATGTGTTAGCTACTGAGTAAATGAATGGATCTTAACCAAACTTTGTTTACACAAATTTTGTAGCCCATAGTAAAATAATTAAAGTCATTGAACTCCTAATTTCAATTTCTTCGGGGCCCCCAAAAGTCTTTTTTCATATACGTTTAAGATAATTTTTCACATTCACTTTTTTACAATCTTGAGAAATATATCAATGATGAAACTGAATTAAAATGAACATGTTTTTGAAATTGACATCTTGCACCAAATGTGCCCAGGGGCTCCTTAATATGATTTTTTTCCCTATATTAACTATATTAATGAGAAAATAAAATGATTTTGACCAAACTTAGTATATAAAAAAGACCATATATTAAATTACTATAGGGCAATGAAATTCTAATTTCCATTCCTTCGGAGCTGAGGGTCCCAAATGTATTTTTTACTGAACGTTAATAATTGTTTTCCTCATTCAATTTTACATGATTTTGAGAAATATAGCGAATACAATTGCAATAAGAAAAATTAAATAATCACTAATTTTGGGCCCAGGCCCTTAACATCATTTCTTCTTTTGTAAGATTTTTAATTATTAATTTATTTATCCATTTGCTATGAAACTTTGACTAGTTTTTTTCCACAAAGGTTTCTGGCATAATTGTTTTTTAACACATACCACTTATTGGTTTCTTTAAATTTTTTTCATTTTTACTGAGATTGTTGCAAAGCACAACGGATCAGCTAGTTTATTTACAAATCAAGAGTAATTAATAGGGCTGGTACTGATAAAAAAAATTGTGTTTGATTAATCATGAAAAAGTTTAACTGATTAATTATATCACATATATAGATCCTGTTAATTCTAATTCACGAGACGTTATTTCGTGAAATTGGTTACGTCATAGTAATTCCATGGATCCCAAATTTTGTGACCTAACACAGGAAATTTGTTCTACTTTGCAAGAAATGAAGAAGAAAACAATGAGAGTAAAAAGCAATCATTGCTGAGTAGCTGGTTAATAAAGAAATAACTTTTATAATGAAAATAAATATAAAGAAAGCAGTAATTAATGATTTTAAAAAGTTATTGGGATTCTTGTAATTAACATTCTGATTACTACAAAGCAACAGTTTTAAACAATTACTGATTTTTCTGCAATTTTTGTAATTAAAGTTCTTTTAATATATTGTATTAAAACAATTGTACTAGGATATGTATTTGATAAATACAATAGGAGAGTATATACTTACTTTAATTTTAAATAAATGTTTTAGTAAAGAAAACACGTTTTTATACATCCTTTACTTTGCTCAATAAGTGATGATAAATATAAATATCGACCCAACTTAATGGGGTCCCAATTTTTTTTGTATCCGATCTGCAACAATCCATGACTTAACTTTAGAGTTGAAACAAAAATGTTTTAAATTCAATTGTAGCACTGACATAAATGATTTTTCTATAACTTTAATTTTTAAAAACATACAGAGTTAAATTATAAAACTTATACAGTCTACCAACAGTCAGTAACTTTATATTAAGCAAGTAGGCATCACTTTAGCCATCTGCAGTTAGCTTGAAAATAAAATGTTTGCTCAACTTTCCGCTTAATTAAATGCTTAACTTTCACTGTGCTGTCATTAGTCATCAATTTTTTAACGTATGCACGTCTAAATAAATAATAATAGTATGAGGGAAAAATATGTAAGTAACAAAACATATAAATTATTATTAAATTGAAGAAAAAAAAAGAAATATTTTCCATCAAATTGATTTAAATCGATTAATAATTTGTTAATTTCTGCAGCCCTTACTTAGGAATTAACATTTTTCATTCTAGATACCTGTTAGGGTTTTTCACATGTTCATGAGCAAGATGAGGCCTCTGACCTCCATATGCAAATCCAATAAAATGTTCTGGCAACAAAGCTGAAGCTGGTGTTGATAATTTATCCTGTAGATCCTGAGAATCTCTTGCTGTCTTAACAAACTGTTTATTGACTCTTGAAATTAATATTTCTGTGTCAGAGTTGTCTGCCCACAGATGAGGCTGTAAAAGTTTATGTTGGTACACATACAGTTTTTAATTTAACAAACCATGATAAAAAATAACTTGCTTTAATAAAATTTATTATTATTATTATTTCATACCTAAAATTGTGAAAAATATTAAGAAAATATAATGTCACTATGAAAGTAATATTACATTTAAGCTCTGTCCACCAAATAAGAAATTCTCTTTTTTTTCCTTAAACTTGTTTCAAATATATTATTACTATTACATACCAGAAATTGGTTCAGTTGGTCTCCATAATCAGACCATGGTGATTCCCCTTTATGAGCTTTCTTGTGACGAAGGGCCAACTTCCAGTGAATATTACTAATACTATTTGCCTTTATTTTGGACACCAAAATTCAAAATAAACTTTTTAAGCAATACTTTTTAAAAAAATAATAATTAAAGAATCTTAAATGAATTACTTATAATCACCGACAATTTTAATATCAACAAATTTTATGTTTAGAATATTTATTTTGTATGTAATAAAATAAATACTTTTTTATCCAGTCTAGTTTCCTCAAAATCCCCAGCTGTATGCTTCCAAAGTAAAAGACCATCTGAAGCACTTAGAGCAAATGTGGAAAAGTGAGTTAATGTTTCATTCTCTGGTTCTGAATATGCCTCTAACGTGCGATTTCTCAACATTTGATCTTCCTTTTCCTTTAATCTGAAATTTGTTAGAGCTTCACTTGAAATATAATATAAACTGTGTTAATTTTACAAAATGACTCCTTAATTAATGTCCATATTTTTACCTTACATAAATTTCAATGTTAACTGTGCTAATTTTTCCACATTTTTTTATTTATGTAATTTAAGTTTTAAAAAAGCTAGTTATAGTTAGTGTGTAAACTTACTCTGCAAAAATATCAGGTTTATGAGATTTATGCTTGAAACTGCCCGCAACAACCACAAGACCTTTATGTTTTTTCTCTATGGTAAAAGGTGAAACTAGAACTGCTAATGATTTCACTTCAATGGCTTGAAGGTCAGAGACTGGTAATTGAAGTTCCTGGTGCCAGAGTAATTTAAGATTGTGGCTGTAGCACAACACCTGCCAGTCATCTGTAACTACAACTATTATCTGGATAAAATAAATGGTGAAACAACAATTTGGTGAGAGCTTTTGAAGCGAGGACTTTTCTTTTAATAGATAGAAATAGTAATACAGAAATCTTGTTGACAGCAAAAAACCTGTCGTAAATTGATAGTTAATTATAACTACAATTATTTAGACCCAACTCTTAAGTCTTTTAAAATGTTTTAGTTTTTAAAAATATTCTTTCTTACCTGCTTTCTTATTTGCAGCATGGACAGATATGGCTCAACAAAACCTACATTCATCACATGGGGTTTTGAACGGTGTCCTTTCATTCTTTCATTCAAAAAAAGCTCAACTTTATATTTAACAGCCACATGAGCCAAAGTCCTATCATTTTTTTCAGTAGGTGATGGCATGGCTAATACATTTAGATGCTGCAAATCATTGGATAAGAGCACTATTTCATTGACACTGTCACCTTCCAAATCTGTTACTATAGGTGATGGACAGCGATCAGCATCAGTCATGAATTTTCCATTGGCAAATTTGGAGACCTCACTGCGTTTTCTCCACACTGGGTTTAGAGAGTAAGAATCACGTACTCTGAGAAGGTAACCTAGTACAATGCATAGACTTGCATAGAATAACTCTCTCAATCCAAATCTAAGCTGTAGGCTTGACAAAATGGACATCATTTTGACACTATCAATCAGCTGTGTATAAAATAAATTATGGAATATATTAAACTTATGTTACTAAAAATTTAAAGCTATTATAAATAATTTTATTATTTTAGTGTAATGGCATATTTTGTTAGTAAGAAATGGCTATTTGTGTGGAGCGGCTCTTCTTGGCCCAAAGCATATTTAAATTCTCAAAAGCAGAGGTTCTCAAACTATGGTCCACTGAAACAAGGGGGTTCACCAAATGACACAGAGAATCCATGAAAGGGTTCAGAATTTAATTTAATTATGTCTCCAACTTAAAATTTCATGAACAAATATGGCAACCATTGTTAGGAATGAACATGGGATTTTAAGTAGAGAGCTGTGAGTGTGCTTGTTCCATTAGTAACTACTTACCTATGTGAAACATCATTCTCAGTATTAGCTCTAATACAATCTAAGTTCAGGTCACGTCATCACACTTGAGTCTCTTTATAAAAAATCTCATGAAGGATAGACTTTCTCTGTAGAAAAAAATCAAGCCCACACATCCCATTAGTTTCTTTATAAAAGCAATTGTGGATTTATATGAGCGTACATGTGCATATTACAGATTATATAATAAAAATTATTAATTTTATGTAAAGCCCAGTGTGCCCAGCTTTATAAGTTATTAAATTTTTTATTATTATTTTTATTAGGACCAAAGTTATTCTTGTCATCCTCACTATCGCATAGCAAACAAGTTTTCCTAATAACTATTTACTAAATGCCCACTGCGTAGCATACGCCGCAGATTTGCTCATAGATAGTGCAAAGAAAGTGGAGGGGGGGGGGTGAACAGACACAAACTACATCACGATGTAATCAGAACAATGGGAATGAACCTCAGATGCAGGGATAACTGCAACATGTTGATCTGGAAAAATGTGCACTGTGGTTAGCCACCCCCCACCATGCACCACCCTAGCTTGGCAACCATAAACTAATTGGTATAACCTGACAAAGGTCATTCGTCAAGCTTATTTACACTTGTCTTGTGCTTGTTATGGTGTTGCAAAATCATGATCAAAAAGAAAGTGGGCACTAACACAAACAAGTAATGTCTTTGCTGGGGATTAAACCTGCGACCTCCACGTGTTAGGCGAATGTAATAACCACTACACTATGAAATACATGTTATTTTGTTGTTCTGAAAGAACATAGTAATTGACCTCAATTCAACGAATTTTTGGTCTCGATGATCCCCCACACTGTGCACTACCTTTTCTTGCAATCTGATTGGTCAGTGGTGTCAGACAGCTTGCTACTTGCTTGGTGTCCGGCATGGTTGGACCATGATGAGAATTATAAATATAGATTTATGGCCATTCTCTTCGCAACCCAGACGCCACGCAGATATATGAGTGAGGCCACACAGCGGTTTAGAATTCTTGTGCAGAAAATTTAGCAAAATATTAAACAAAACATAAATGCTTAGCAACTTAACACATGAGTTTTTTACTTTGCCACGGACCAACGAAACTTAAAAGGAACATTGCCTGACACCCACAATATTTTCTTAGCCCCACTCCTAATTTTATTCAACCCAACTCAACACATTCATAAAGATAGTTTACAGGTAAGAGACAACTTTCTTTGAATTAACGTTATCTTCTAAGCAGCCTGGTAACAGAAAAGCACCTTTCAGACAAATCACTGCGCACATTCAATTCCCTCCCTAACTGATACAGAGCACCTTCAAATATTGTGCAGTGTGCAAATAAAGTGTCCTAGCTCTAAACAATTCAATAGAAGCCACCACAGGGTTCTAGTGATCAATCACATTAATTATGTTTTTTAACAACAAACACAAGATTAACTTAGACAACAGATTCAGACTTGCAGGACCTTCAAACTTCATACATGTATTCCTTCCCTAACCTATATTTAGGTACTTTAATGCTAATTTAATACTCGTTTGTGCATCATTCTGCGCAAGAATAAAATTGATACTAGAGATGTCATGGCAATATTATACTTGGCTCATGCATTTTTTCTGCATTGAACATCACTTTTTGTATACGAGCGTACTTCGTCATCAATGACATATACTGTTTGTTTTTCTTTAAAAAATTGATACCATTTTTAAAGCCATTATGAAATCCATATTAGTGATGCATTAGTTTTAACAAATGGTATGTAACAAAAAAAATAGAAAAAGTTGATCTCAGGGACTGTAGTCTAGTGTTTATTTTAAAATTCAGTCAAAATGCCTGCTATATGATATATGGCTAATAATATAAACTCATCTAATTAGAAATTAGTTAAGTGTGTAGATAAATAGGTTTAATGATAACCTATAAGTCAAGTCATTATCATTCATCAAGTTATTTTAAGTTTAAGATTAAGTACAAAATATATATGATTGCTGATGCATGGGATATACAGAGGTAAGGACCATAGCTTTACCACTCCCTCTGAGGTTATTACATACACTAAATAGCTGCCTTCTAGTACTACGTGTGATTATTTTATTACTATAACACATAGTTTTTGTCCATGATTAATGCGTGCATATTACACCATTTGTCCTTACTCGAAAACTCCCTAAGATGATTTTTTTTCTGGTCTCTTTGAGTTCGACTTAGCAAAGTCCGACTGTATAATACGATATTATTAATTAATATATCTGAGCTTAAATTTATTTAAATATATTTAATCAAAGTACTCGCTTTTCAAGATAGACATTACAAAAATTACAAGTACCAGCTCTCATCGTGATTTTAAAAAATAAATTTTAATAATTTTTTCAAAATTTGCCGGGATCATGGTTAAAAATATGTATCAGTTTTGACAATAATCTATCATCCATACACCTATCACTTCAACTAGAGAAGCTTATGTCAAATTGCGATTTTTAAAAATTATAATTGTTTGTCATTAATCAAGCTTTTTTACCTTTAAAATGCATTTGAATTTATTTAATTTTTACACCCACAATTACCCCTGGTAATTGTAATTTCTGTACTACTTCTTCTTAAAAGCGGGTACATTGATTAAATACAATACATGTATTGAAATAAATATATTGAAGTATCTGCTGCTGTGTCGTAACAATACAAAATAATTTTATTGCCATGACTAGTCATAGCAGAAGTTTCCTGGCTAGTGTTACAACTAGTCGTAGCAGTAAACAAATTCATTTTGCTATGCAAGAAATAAGTAAGAAAAACCTTATTGTTTACATATGAACATCTAAATAATAACGAAGTGACTGCTGCTACAACTTGTCATAACAATACGAAATAATTTTATTGCCGGTTGTAAGATGCTAAATGAAATTTTCTCAGTTACTAACAAACAAAATAAGAATCAAACATCTAGAAACAAAATAAGAAATGAAATTTTCTTTAAAATACTTATTGATCTTCTAAGAACATAAAAATAGATAAATAATACTTTTTTTAAAAATCATCTGTTTGTAAATTTATTTTAGCATGGGTCATTTCAGGTTTAAAAAATCTGGCAAGCCGTGTGCTGGATAAACAAAATAGATGTATCATGAGCGGATTATGTATCAGAGAGCCCAAAAAATGCCTTACAAATTATTAAGACTTACATATTAGAGCTGTAATAGCTAAAATACAACATATAATCATGCATTTAATAAAGGCTAACGTTATTCAAAAAGCTGTGGGAACATTATCGAGCGTTATTCACACAGCTGTGGGAATATTTCCTGGCATTATTCTCATACACATAGCCAAAAGAATGTTACAGTTATAGTGACTTTAAATTAGAAGCACACAAATTAGGGCTGCGGAAATTAACTTTTAATTTCTTGATTAATAGTTAAAAATTTAATCGATTAAAATAAAAATTATAAAAATTCAATTAAAATATAGGAAAATATTAACAATATTTTTTTTTCAATTGATCAAAAAATATTTAATAAACAACATAATAACCCAGATTAAAAGGGTTCAAAATGATATTTTTCTATGTCTATGTATTTGAGGCAGAGGAAATATCCCAATAAAATAAAAGAATGTCAATTACCTGTTTTTGTTACTTCCCTTGAGACATTTGGCTTTAATCGAAATTAACTATTAATTCATGAAATTAATCGTTAATTTTTCAAAAGCTAACTATTACATTTTAATTAATCATTACTAGCCCTAATACAAATCTATAATCTATAGGCTTAAGTTAAGGTCGTAAGGCTAATAGTTTTAATAGCTGATGACTATTGTATTTAATTCATAAATTTTAAATAGGCTCATTAATAATATATTAATATATAGCCCATAGTGTAGGCTATGCATGAACATCATTTTTCATTATGATTATCAAAGTAATTTCCTAACAGAATGGGCGCAATTAAAGATAAAGTATTACTAATGGTTTTAATAATAAATTGTTTTTAAACTTTTTGTGTTGTAAACCTTTTGAATTTGAGAAAAATATTCCATTACTGAAATTACTGGTATGTAGTTATTACGTCTAATCTTAGAACAGGTCATTTTGCTCTCTGTTGAAGTCAGTCATAAATTGACTTGACGTAATCTAGCCATTCCTCCTCTGTGTATGATAATGATATATGAATATGTTTATATGTTAATAAAATCTAATTTTCCTATTACTGCTAATTATTTATATATCATTTCTTATTGATATCTATTGGTGTGAGTATGGAGGTACAAAAAATAATTAAAGTCTTGCTTTAAACATCTTTCAAGTTTTCAAGAGACTTGAATGTATTTCTTTTCTATTAATTTTAACAATAACTTGAGGGGACCTGCATACTAGAATTTTACTATAGTTGGTCCAAACTCTTTACTAATTCATAGAAGCTAATTACTCTGCTTCCCAAAAGCCATTAAAGTTTACTAAAGAGACTAAAGAGGGCAAATGAAGAGTAAGCTATAATTTAGTATAATACTGTAACTGTAAGAAAACAGATAATACAGACATGGGGAAAAAATAAAATAATTTAATAATGGTAATCCTGCAGTTTTTACACATATATTATTTCATAGTGAAATTTATTCCTTCCTGTGAGAACTTACGATTTTAATTTATTAAATACATTATTATATGTTGTATTTTAGCTATTCAGGAATGCCACCCACTGGAAGCTGTGAACCCTGAAATCCCTTTTTGAAATTTCTTGAACCCTGAAAATTATTTTATAATTTTTTCCAACCCTGAAAATTTAAACATAACAAAGTGCCACCGTAATTTTCATTTTCCAACCCCTTAAGTCCATCACCATGTGTATATAACAGTTTTTACAATTTCAAAATTACTTATTTCGCATGGCACAAAGTATTTTGAAAAAGTTAGTGCCTAGCATATATATATATGCTAGGCAAAATGTAAAATACAAAAGAAACATGCCTATTTAGAGTATATATAATATGGAATTCCTTACAATAACTTACACTAATATTTCTTATTATTTATAAATTATAATTTAATATGATAATTAAACAAAATTATTATTATTTTGAATTTTATTTCTTTGTTTTAAGTCATTTTATAGGTTTGGTTTGAAATTAACTTAATATATTTATTACATAGATTATATAGTTTATAGTAGGTTCACAATTTAATTTAGTATTAATACAAGTAATTCTTAAACCAAACCTAATTATAATTTATTAAACTATTATTGGAAGTTTGGTTTAGAATTACTGTATTACTACTACTATTGCAACTATTGGATAATTACTTAAATTAAAATTACGAAGAGTGAAGTAGCCGTTGAAATTTTCCTTATTAAGTATTATTTCAAAAAAAAATTCCTTAATTTAAACTGTCGTAATTTTAAAAAAATTGATCTCAGAGTATCTGTACGTAGTAAAGGCATAGGCTTAGCCCTAATTTAATTATAAAAATAAAAACGTCACGGAAAAATTAAATGTTTTATTGTTTTTTCTAACCCAGTCAGTTTAGAATTTAAATGCAAAACGCAATAATTTTTTCTTCATGTTTCGATAATTAACGCATGCTAAAACGAAAGTGGTTGGGTTGAGACATTTCTAAGCGAACTCGATGGCTGTCATCGGTCCAATTTTAACTAAGAGTATGAAAAGAAGACGAAAAACTCCTTTTCATTTTAGTATTATCAACCGTCAAACGGTCGCCCGAAAGCACACATCTAATGTTATTTGTGATAAGATTAAATTATTCTTTTGAAAAACATGACGTCAAGCACAAAATTCTGATTCCAACGGAGTGCGATCCGCTCAATTACAAGTTTTTCCAGTGTATTTTTTATATGCGCAGAACAATGAGCGATCGCGTGACAATGAGATGAGAGCAAAAAGAAAGGAGAGGTAACAGTAGCCGTTCTATTTATTTATTACCTCCCCTTGCGGGGGAAACTAGTGAATTTAATTAAAAATTAATTAAAAAATAACTTTGACAATCCGGCTAGTAGGATGCTAGATAAACTAAACTAAATGGATGTATCATACTCCAATTATGTAGCTTCAAAGGCTGAAAAAAGCCTTGGTAAACACGAAGATAGTCGACCCCGACGTCATTACCGGTGGCCATCTTGTTGCTATGGCAAGTGACTTTTTAAAAAAGCATAGTATAATCATTTTTATATTTTTTGAATATATGAGGGGAGGGAGGGACCTCCCCCTCATATATTCAAAAAATATAACCCCTCCCCTGTTTTTATTGATTTTTAATTAAATTCACTAGTTTCCCCCCGCAAGGGGAGGTAATAAATAAATAAGAAAACAAACAAGATTCAAGTTCAAGGGAAGCAACTATCCTTCATAGCAACCGGGAGAGTCGCGACGCTCATGGTCGACATTCTTCGCTTTAGCCAAAGCCTTGGAGGCTAAAACCTATATCTCCGACCGGAGCGTCGCGTCTCTTCCGGTTGCTATGAAAGGATAGTTGCTTCCCTTGAATCTTACCTCCCCTTGCGGTAAAACGTAAATAATAAGTCTATTTTCATAATTGCATTTGTATTATTGATATTGCGCGCAGCGCGCTTTCGGTAAATAAATTAAAACAAAAAGAGGAGGGGCATGAGGGGAGAGATTTTAATTTAATATAAAGGCCTAATTTAATATTTAATTAGAATTTATATGTACATTAATAACGATGCGAGCCCCGTGAATCTTTTTTTTTTTAAATTTGCCGGTAGCTAAAAATAAAAAACTGCGCAATTATAGAATCCCTGATTCCCCTACCCCTCTAAATTCACGGGGCTCGCAATACTTTTCCAGCGGTGACGTGCCATAGCAACAAGATGGCCGCCGATAGGGTCGGCCCGGTCGGAGATACAGGTTTTTACCACCTTGGAAATTAATAATTAAAATAAATTAAATTAATACTAATACCAATTAGTTCAATTAGTATTAAGTATTAGTCCCATAGTACACTTTTACCTAGTTATTTATTAGTAATATTAGTATTAGTATTACTAATACTAATTGACTAATACTATTAGTCAATTAGTTTAGTATTAAGTCTAAGTTAAGTATTAGTTATTTTTATTAGCGTTATAATAGCTGAATTACTGAATTACAACATATTTAATATAGGCATAGGCCTAATTATAATATATTATATATAATCATGTATTTAATAAGTAAAAAGGTATGTTCTCAAGATAAAATTCTATTTCACTGTGAAATAATATATATACGTGTAAAAAATGCAGGATTACCTCTATAACCATATGATAGATCGCGGGCTGTTAGTATTTTACCCAGTATTGATACAAAAGCAGCCATTTTGTATATTTCTGTTTAGGTAGTGAGTATCGCCTCGTCAAGACGACCCAATATGCGGCTGAATACGCGCTCGTCCACTTCCGGTTATTGTAAGAAATCATGTTTCTAAAAGGTAGTTTTGTTGTTTGTTAGTA
>MUZC01000098.1:291336-301618 GCA_002072015.1 Radix auricularia | reverse complement strand
TATATGAGTGTGATTTCCAATCAAACATCAATCGTAGATAGTAACTTCTTTAATATTATTTAATTTAAATTGCACATTTGAATTATGTATTCACGTGACAGTTGAAAGATATACTGAAATTAAAATAAAAATGTAATGGCTACAATAAATTACTTTTTATTTGTAATCAATTAATATAAATATCCTCCTAATAAATTACTTTAACACTTCAATAAATTCAAGGGCCTATTACCATTTACTTGTCATTAAAAAAATTCGTATAACATTCTTTCTTTAGACTTTATTTTTTAACTTTCATTATTTACAACTTATTAACCTAAATTACCGGCAGAGCAGTAGAAGTCCATATGTTTGACACGTGGTTAGATTATCGTAGAAGATTGTGGAGAATGTGTCTGGTAGACAACGGGTCCCTGGCCTCAGTAACGTCTTTAGGCCTGGGAGAAACGGCACAACATATTTGTTCTTACTTAACAATAGCCCCCCCCCCCAACAACACACAGGCTGTTGGGCGTGCCAGGTACTGATTAAGACGGTCAATTTTTGCTAAATCCAGGAGAATGTCATGTGTTGTCGCTGTCAGTTACAGTGAAGCAGGATATACAACTGTTATAATCAAGAAAGAATGTATGTTCCGAACATTTCAAATGCCAGTCGTACTTAATCCTAAATACGAGGTGCGCTAAATTAGGATCATCAAAGTGTTAGACCCCACTGGTCAGCTATTCGGTCAGCGCCAAGATAGCACTATGGGTTAAGTCTGAAGTATCCCAAAGAGATTTTCCTTATTTCAATATTCTTGAGAAGGGCATCGTTTAAATAAACCCCAACTTACAGTATAAAACAATTGAGCTGGGTTTTTTTTTCCTCTACTATCAACTGGCACGCAACTAAAATACTACTTCTTTATTCAAACCACTTTGCTGGCACTGTATTGGCACTTTGCTATATAAAAGTAGTTTTTAATTGAATTGTGGGCACGGCGGCACGCGGCCCCAAAAATGTTCGCCATCACTGCTCTAGAGTGATATAAATTATAAACTTCTTTCAAAATACCAGATGAAAAGTGAAAAAAAAAAATAAAGGATTCTCTTACAACGTCTAGCTTACAAGGGAAGCAAATCCTTGAATCAACAACCGGTAACAAACAACAATGAGTGTACCGGGGTGTAGGGTCACGGGAAAGAGTTTCGTATTTCATTGCCGAGCCAAGTGGCTATCCTGGTGCATTTAGTTTCAGCTCAGTCTTCAGTCTTGTTTACAAATATTGCCTCGACTCAAGGTGAAGTTTAACGCTGGCCAGAGCTCAGGGAATCAGAACGCCTCATAGGTGGGGCATTCTCCCGGTTATCATAATCATAAGCGGCCACAACTCCCGGCCTTTCATCATGGATTATCTCCCGTGACAAGTTTCGTGGTGTCGTCCGTCTGCGTGCTGGGATTAATAAGATTTAAAGGTGGATGCGGCAGGGTGGGGAGGGGGGTANGGGAGGTGAGGGCGGGGAAAGCGACTGATAAGCGCCACAATAATCAAGTGTGTTCCCCGTCAATTTAACGGTGGGGGAGGGGGTGTTGTGATCAAGATGTTGAATGGAGCGGTTGCTGTGGCAGAGACGCGTGGTTAATGTGACAGAGATGTGTGGTTGATGTGGCAGAGAAGAGTGGCTAATAAGACAGAGATGTGTGGTTGATGTGACAGAGACGTGTGGTTAATGTGACAGAGATGTGTGGTTGATGTGACAGAGAAGAGTGGCTAATAAGACAGAGATGTGTGGTTGATGTGACAGAGACGTGTGGTTAATGTGACAGGGCGTGTGGTTGATATGGCAGAGTTGTGTGATTGATGTGGCAGAGACTTGTGGTTGATGTGGCAGAGGCGTGTGGATGATGTGGCAGAGACGTGTGGTTGACGTGACAGAGATGTATGGTTGATGTGGCAGAGACGTGTGGTTAATGTGACCGAGACGTGTTGTTGATGTGACAGAGATGTGTGGTTGATGTGGCAGAGACGTGTGGCTGATGTGGCATAGATTTGTCGTTCAACTTCGAGCCTGATTTGGTTCAACTCTGAATGGCTATGACTTTTGCAATGGTCTCCGTGTGCAGTTGCTGTAGATAGAACGTTTCAATGTTACTGAGCCTTGTTTTAGTGGATTAGATTTAGCTCTGGCTTTGATGGTATTAAACTGTCAATTACTTCAAGCCAAAAATAAAGTGGCAAAAACCTACGAGACTGTGGGGTTTAAAATATAAAATGCATTCAGTGGGAATTTGCATCAACATTTCTCAGGAGCATCAACGAGTAATTCTATATAGAAAAAGGAAAGTCAGCTCAGTGGTAGTTACTTAAAAGAATATTCCCATAAGAGGGAGGACAACATGAGTTATCATTTGACCTTTCATTTGACATTTGACTTGGCAATAGAGAGGACATCATAAATTATAGCTTGATATTTCACTTGGTAATAGAGAGGACATCATAAATTATAGCTTGATATTTCACTTGGTAATAGAGAGGACATCATAAATTATAATGTGATATTTCATTGGGCAATAGAGAGGACATCATAAATTATAACTTGATGTTTTCATTGGGTAATAGAGAGGACATAATAAATTATAACTTGATATTTCATTGGGTAATAGAGAGGATATTGTAAATTATAACTTGATATTTCATTGGGCAATAGAGAGGACATCATATATTATAACTTGATATTGCATTGGGCAATAGAGAGGACCTTGTAAATTATAACTTGATATTTCATTGGGCAATAGAGAGGACATCATAAATTATAACTTGATATTTCATTGGGCAATAGAGAGGACATCATAAATCTCATTTCAAATTTCACTTAGCCGCAGATAGGCCATCATAAACAATCACTTGTTATTTTACTTGATTTGGGTTGCTAATAGAGGCTCTGACACTCAACCACAAAAAATCTACAAGAGCCTATTTAACAGCTGATAACTTCCATTTTTATTGAAATCATGTCTGGAAAATCGTTACTTGATCACCATGACACCATGACCATAGACAAGTATGTACATGATTTTAAAAAAAATATTTATTTCAGCCCAACGTTTTTATTTTATAAATTAATTGCGATAAAACATAATCCAAATTAGAACAGTGATGTGTAAGCGTTTAGGTTTAGGCACGTGGAAAAATGGGGGGAGGGGGGATAAATGCAAACATTGTTCACGAAGTTTTTCCAGGGAGTTAAAGGGCACAGAAATAATGGCAGCTCATATTTCGTTTTATTTGCGGCCTGCCGAGGTTAAGCCGTTTAGAATAAGAGATAAATTGTGGTTGAGGGAACAAGAGAATAAATGATTTTAGGAGTGTGCAATGTGCAATGAGGCCCATGGAGATGTTTAGCAGATAGCGTAGGAATATATGAGTACCGTCATAAAGACCTTGTCAAGAAACCAATAGAAATATGGTTGGTATCATAAGAGTTTGAAGAAATGAGTGGAAACTGACAGCAATTTCAATGACACTCTGGAATTTAAAAACTGTAAAAACAATAGAATGATATGAGAATGGGGACAAGATTAGAGAGATGAGAGAGTGAGAACATCAACAATAGAGAAATGAGAGAATGAGAACATCAACAATAGAGAGATGAGAGAGTGAGAACATCAACAATAGAGGGATCAGAGAATGAGAACATCAACAATAGAGGGATCAGAGAATGAGAACATCAACAATAGAGAAATGAGAGAATGAGAACATCAACAATAGAGAAATGAGAGAGTGAGAACATCAACAATAGAGGGATCAGATAATGAAAACATCAACAATAGAGAGATGAGAGAATGAGAACATCAACAATAGAGAAATGAGAGAATGAGAACATCAACAATAGAGAGATGAGACAATGAGAACATCAACAATAGAGAGATGAGAGAATGAGAACATCAACTATGAGAGAGAGAAGAGATCGATAACAAGAAGTTAGCAAAAGAAAGGAAAGTGATCGGATGAAGCAAATTCCCCAGACAAACTTACCCAGGTTTCATGAGGACTCTGGCAAAGTGTAACTCAGCCTTGAGGTCCACCTGTAGCACCTGTTTCAGGTAGTCCTTGTCCCCCATGGACACACCACCTGTTGTTACAATGATATTGACCTGGTCCAGTGCCTCGGTCAGTTTCTCTAGAAGGATGTCAGGTCTGTGGAGTTTTTCAAAAGATTACAACTCAGTGACAATACCAATCTTTGTATAGAGGAGATAGGTAGGCTAAGTAACAACACAGATCTTTGGATAGAGGAGGTAAGTAAGTAACAACACAGATCTTTGGATAGAGGAGGTAAGTAAGTAACAACACAGATCTTTGGATAGAGGAGGTAAGTAAGTAAAAACACAGATCTTTGGATAGAGGAGGTAAGTAAGTAACAACACAGATCTTTGTATAGAGGAGATAAGTAAGTAACAACACAGATCTTTGTATAGAGGAGGTAAGTAAGTAACAACACAGATCTTTGTATAGAGGAGATAAGTAAGTAACAACACAGATCTTTGTATGGAGGAGGTAAGTAGTAACAACACAGATCTTTGTATAGAGGAGGTAAGTAAGTAACAACACGGATTTTGGATGGAGGTAAGTCAGTATAAACTAGCAACACAGATCTTTGGATAGAGGATAGTAAGGAACAACACAGATCTTTGGATAGAGGATAGTAAGGAACAACACAGATCTTTGGATAGAGGATAGTAAGGAACAACACAGATAGAGGAGGTAAGTAAGGAAGAACCCCGATCTTTTTTTAGGGGAGGTAAGTAAGGAAGTAAGTCATCCTGCTCTTGTAGTTACCAATTTATCAAATTTTTTCCTGGCACGTTTGTTATGTTTTATCAAAATATAGCTAGTCCTACATGGTACATCGCTGATTGGAAACAGCTTCAAGCTTTCTGTGTGATCATTGTTGAAATACTCGTCATATTTACGTTCTGGATTTATTCAGTTAATGAGACTTAGTTTAATGGCAATTATGTTTTGTTGTCTTGTTGACCACTTTAGCAGACAATAAACATTTATGGCTATACAGAGGCGTCACTAGGGTTGGTGTCACCCGGGGCGGTAGCTCATGGTGTCACCCGGGGCGGTAGCTCATGGTGGCACCCCCTCATGATTTAATCCATAGAAATCCTCCGTGTTTTCCAGTGCCAAATAACGGGAATATATAGAATTTTATGGTCTGGTGTCACCCCCCTGATGGTGTCACCCGGGGCGGCCCGCCCCCTCCGCACCCCCCTAGCGACGCCACTGTGGCTATACCATCACCCAAAGTTACATTATGTAGTGAAAATGTGTACTATAAATTATTATGCTTTGCTAAAGTAATCCAGTAATTTCAGGTTTATTAACTAACCCAAATTGTATTAAAAATATGTGATAAGAGCAGGTTTTGAGATATCTGATCTTAACTTTAGATCTCAATTTCAAAGATTTGCATTAAAATTTGTTAAATTGTTTTGTTTTGTTATTTTAATTTTTTTTTTCATTAATCATAATTATTGGCTCAAAAATCTTATTATTTATATTGTTGACATATTGTAGTGATAGGATGTAATTAGATTTATTACTTGAGCCATATTTAAGTCCACTGATTAGTGATAACCAGCCAGAAGAAGAAAGCTAAGAGCAAGAGTACATACGAGTCTCTAGCAATGCCAAGATCTACTGTGGGTATTCCGTACTCTTGCAGCTGGGCTAACAGAGTTGTTCTATTGCTGTCTCGGATCTTTCCTTCAGTCAGTGGTGCACCAGGCTCAATCAGCTCAATAAAGATAATGACATTTTCTTCATGTGGTTAAATGAAGTCAAATAGTGTAGAGAGAATAAGAATCTTTTAAATAGTTTTTCAGACATTAATCACGTGACATGCGGTCCCGTTCCAATTACCTGATATTTTAATCAACCCAACAGATTTTGCAATTCTACAAATAGATAAGACAATTTAAATTTAATCTTTAACTTTTCAAAAATTAAATTAAATTTCATGAATTAATCTTTAATTTCGATTAAAGCCAAAAAATCTCAAGGGAAGTAACAAAAACAGGTAATAGGCCTTTTTTTTGTTGTTTTAATAAGAAATTTCCACAGTCTCATACGCATAGAAAAATAATATTTTGATCTAAATATCATGAATTATTTTATTAAATCCATAAATAAAAAAAATATAATGATATGTGGGAAAAATTTGTAGGTTAAAAATATATAAATTATTATTAATTATTAATAAATAGGGGTTGTAGCGCACACGCCCAAGTAATTTATCCTTGTCTTTGCTTTATAAATACGAAATATTAAACTTCTTGAAATGTACACGAAGTATTTTATAGTTATAAATCCTCAAATGCGCCTTTTGCATCCTTCCCTTTTCCAAAATTAAAATATAAGGTAAAAGAATGACGTCATATAATATTTTTTGCAACGAGAAAACACCCACAGCTTTTTTAACTGCTATGGACCGTTTTTTACCATATTAAAGTATAAGCTAAAAATATGACATCATATAATATTTTCTTTACTGCGAGAAAAACCACACGCTTTTTTAACTGCTATTGACTGTTGCAATATAAATATTTTCTTCAATTTTAATAGTCTTTTTATTGATTAAAATTATTTTAATCAATATTTAATCTATTAAATTTTTAACGATTAATTGAGAAATTAATAATCAATTTCCGTAGCCCTAGACAATATAGACGTGGTGGTCGAGAGGTAGCGCTCTCGACTGTCATACCGATGGTCACGGGTTCGAATCCACACGAAGGTGAGGATCCGCTCTCGTGGCCTGAGGAGTCCCCGAGTCACCCAGCTCCGAATGGGTACCTAACTAGACAATAGTTAGGCGGCTGGGGTAATGCGTGGAACCCCTATAGCCGTGGCCTGTGACCGCTGCATCACTTGCCAACAGATCATCTCTCATGGTCTGTGGACGCAATTATCTTCTGCATAGAAGGAGCGTCTGTATATCTAAGTTAAGTTAGTTAAAATTTATTAGAAACTTGTAGATTTTTTTCTGTGAAGCACTTTCATAATAACCATGTTAACTCATGTTAACTCATGTAAACTTAATATATTCTTAATATCATGTGTAAAATATTCCTATGATACTACCACTGCCAATGGTGCTGGAGGTGGGACTGAAAATAAATTCATAAAATATGTACACACTTATTTGAAAAGGTAGGGAAGGAATTTAAATGGGGAAAAAAATCAGGTACCATTATCAACACATTTTTATCTTAAGTTCTTTGTACCTCATTGCCAGTAGACATGACCCCAACAGTGGGCAGAGCATAGCACTGAACACTGGTCACCCCAACAGTTGCTAGAAGTCCTAGTTCTGCTGCACCAAGTCTCTGTCCAGGACACAGGATCTCCTCCCCCTTTTCAATATCAGATCCCACTGGCCTGCAATGGTCAAGTGGTTCATTGACATTGATGACATCATTGACACTGATGACATCATTGACATTGATGACATCATTGATATTGATGACATCATTGATATTGATGACATCATTGATACTGATGGTATCATTGACATATTGACATGTTTCCAAAGGCTTGAATGTTTGAACAAACCCTATTTCTCTGATATTACCTTACAGGTTATGGATTAGCCTTTAAAGACAAGAATTTGCCATAAAAGGCAAAGATTAGTTAAGATTTATCATTAATTTCATTTCCCACATTTTTGCTCTTCAAGTGACAAATTTCAAGATAAAAAAAAAAAAAAAAAAAAAAAAAAAAAAAAAGAAAGCATCAATGTTCTTTCTAGTCAGTTAAGAGGTTGTTAGCTTAGTAAAAGTTTCTTCCTTTTGCTATGTTTATCACTAGTAAAGCATATCTAACTTATAACTAGCCGCAATGTTCACTATCTATGACAGTGATGGCGAACCTATGGCACACGTGCCCCAGTCGGCATGCAGAGCCTCGTCAACCAGCACGTGACTAAAAAAAGTTCTTACTTCCTTAATCAAACAAGCCCGGCCAAACCCACATTTACGGTTTTCAGTGGAGTATTAGCACTTTGCTTTTGGTCGAATTTTGGCACGCTGATCCAAAAACGTTCGCCACCACTGGTCTTTTGCATCACTTACAACACTCAAACTACTCAATCATCGGATTTGATTTCAGAGTATAGCTTAGATGAGTTTCCACACCAAGGTTAACGAGTCCCATCTACCCGGGGTGCTGGTGATGTATTTTCTTGTTTTGGCTCAAACCATTGGATTGAACTTCAGTCTAATATTTATTGAAGATGTCAATTACCTTATGTCTTGTCCGACCGTCGGGAACTTGAGGATTTTGATCTGAATCTCTTGCTTGCCATCGATGGAGGCTTCCGTCAGCTCGGTATCTTCCACTTGGACGACCGCGTCAGCACCACTAGGCACCGGCGCACCTGTGTTGATGCGCATGCAGAAACCTGACGTCACACTTTTTTCTGGCTGTAGAAGCATTTGAAAAAGTTCGTTTGTTTATAGTTTGGTCAAGTCTGTAGTCTACGACATTGATGAAATAATTGCACATCAAGACATCATACATGGCACATAGGTTATAGACAGCAGGAATAATTCATCGAACGTTCAGGGGGCTTTTAATAAGCTTTTTCTTATAAAAGGAATGAAAGCTGTTATAGATTCAGGAAGTATTATAATAAATTATAGGGATTAAAAGCAGTAAATAGTAAACAACATACATTGAGAGTGTTAAAAGAAAAGAAAAGAATTTCAGCAATGACTGCATGGAAGGTACACAATCATGATTCAATCATAACCAAAGGTTGGGAACACCAGCTCGTGACGGCTCACCAATACCGAGTATTCTTTTACAAACTTCATCTGTTTCCCCCTAGGTTCCGGTACGGGAGATGGATTCATTGAGTCTAGCCTCAATCTGGCAGCTTATCGCCCATCTGTTTATTCGCACACACTCAACACGTCCTCGACTTTTCTCAGTGATCAGCTCCCACGAGACAAACATCTTTAATTAGCGTAGTCCCTCTGTAGAAATGGGAGCACCTGCGGGTGGCGGCGGTCTATGCTCATTCTTCTTGTTCTTGTACAAAGGCTTTTCAACCCGTGAACCGACCACTCAGATCTGTTACCCCGTTACACGGGTTAATACTACGGTTCACGGGTTAATATAATACTCCGTTACAAGAGTTAATACGCCATTATACGGATTAACACTCTGCTACACTGTAAAATAATAATAATAACTTTAATGAATCTTCCCAAGATTGGCGTATCCAGGTTTTGTGTCAATAGGGGCGGGCCAAGGTTATTCCCCAGACCCTGATAAAAACAAAACAATTATCCTGTAGCTGGAAAACCCTTCTCTCTCACTTCCCGACCTCACCCTTTCTCTTTCTCTCTCTCTCTCTCTCTCTCTCTCTCTCTGGAATAGAGACAGGTGAAAGCATAAGGTGTAATCAAGGTGTNTATATATATATATATATATATCACTTTGTCTCTCTTTTTCTACCATTTTTACATAACCAACAGCACCCTCACTTTTTAAAAAAATACCTGTAATACAAGTAAACATGACCTGATAAATTGTGATACATGTGACTTTTTAAAAGATAAGAGGAGCACTAACAGCTAAAGTGAGACATCTGGTGAGATTAGAGGAGCACTAACAGCCAAAGTGAGACATCTGGTGAGATTAGGGGAGCACTAACAGCCAAAGTGAGACATCTGGTGAGATGAGAGGAGCATTAACAGCAAAAGTGAGACATCTGGTGAGATGAGAGGAGAACTGACAGCCAAAGTGAGACATCTGGTGAGATGAGAGGAGAACTGACAGCCAAAGTGAGACATCTGGTGAGATGAGAGGAGAACTAACAGCCAAAGTGAGACATCTGCTGAGATTAGGGGAGCACTAACAGCCAAAGTGAGACATCTGGTGAGATGAGAGGAGCACTAACAGCAAAAGTGAGACATCTGGTGAGATTAGAGGAGTACTAACAGCCAAAGTGAGACATCTGGTGAGATGAGAGGAGAACTGAGCCAAAGTGAGACATCTGGTGAGATGAGAGGAGAACTGACAGCCAAAGTGAGACATCTGGTGAGATGAGAGGAGCACTAACAGCAAAAGTGAGACATCTGGTGAGATTAGAGGAGCACTAACAGCCAAAGTGAGACATCTGGTAAGATGAGAGGAGAACTGACAGCCAAAGTGAGACATCTGGTGAGATGAGAGGAGAACTGACAGCCAAAGTGAGACATCTGGTGAGATGAGAGGAGAACT
>MUZC01000098.1:231227-290609 GCA_002072015.1 Radix auricularia | reverse complement strand
ACTAACAGCCAAAGTGAGACATCTGGTGAGATGAGAGGAGAACTAACAGCCAAAGTGAGACATCTGGTGAGATTAGAGGAGAACAAACAGCCAAAGTGAGACATGCTGTTGTTTGTTATAACAAACAACAGATAGCGTTGTGTTATGAGAACAAACAAAACATGGTGTTGTGTTATAAGAGCAAACAATAGATGGTGTTGTATTATAAGAACAAACAAAACATGGTGTTGTGTTATAAGAACAAACAAAACATGGTGTTGTGTTATAAGAGCAAACAAGAGATATTGTTATGTTATAAGAACAAACAAAAGATGGTGTTGATTATAAGAACTTACAATAAATGGTGTTGGTTTTAATAACTAACGAGAGATGATGTTGTGTTGTAAGAGCAAACAAAAGATGGTGTTGTGTTATTAGAACTAACAAGAGATGGTGTTGGTTATAAGAACTAACAATAGATGGTGTTGTGTTATAAGAACAAACAAAACATGGTGTTGTGTTATAAGAACAAACAAAACATGGTGTTGTGTTATAAGAACAAACAAAAGATGGTGTTATGTTATAAGAACAAACAAAACATTGTGTTGTGTTATAAGCTCTAACAAGAGACGGTGTTGTGTTATAAGAACAAACTAAAGCTGATGTTGGTTTGGATTGTGAAAAATCGTGTAAGAAATGTGAAATGGTATTTCATTTTATAAAGGATGCTCATGTTAAAATATGATTGACTGAAATAGCAAGTTTAGAAGAGAATGTAACTGAAAAGGGCACAAGACGACTCTATGGGAGATAAGTGGAGAAACCTCCCTTTTCAGTACAACAAAAACACAAGATAAAAACAATTATTCGAAAAGTAAAAATTGTGAGAGGGTCGGGAATTTCTTTTTTAAATCTCGGTTTCTTTTATGCCAGTGTTGGGGAAATTCATCTCTTTGTGTTTGTATAATGTATTCGATAGCATCTCCGCGAGCTGACATAGTACAGACTCTAACACGGTAGGCGAAATAGAGACACCTTGATTACACCTTATGCTTTCACCTGTCTCTATTCCAGAGAGAGAGAGAGAGAGAGAGAGAGAGAGAGAAGAGAGAGAGAGAGAGAGAGAAGAGAGAGAGAATTACAGAGAGAGGAGGAGGAGATGGGGAGAGAGAGAGAAGAGAGAGAGAATTACAGAGAGAGGAGGAGGAGATGGGGAGAGGGAGGGCAAGGAGAGAGATAAATAGAGAGAGGAGGAGAGAGGGAGGAGGAGAGAGAAATTGAAAGAGGAGGGTAGAGAGGGAGGAGATAGAGGAGAGAGTGAGGAGGATGAGACGGAGGAGATAAGGGTGAGAGAAAGATGACGAGATAGGGAGGAGACAAGAAGGAGAAATAGAGAGGGAAGAGAAAGAGAGACGAGGGGAGAAGGAGGGGAGATGGAGGAGATAGAGGAGAGAGAAATAGAGAGAGAGGAGGAGAGAGGGAGGATGAGGGGAGGGGAGGAGGAGATAAGGAGGAGAGAGGTAGGGGAAGGAGAGAGAAATAGAGAGAGTGGGGGAGAGGGATGGGAGAAAGAGGGAGAAGATAGAGAAGGAGGAAAGAGAAATAGAAGGGAGGAGGAGAGTGGGAAAGCGAGAGAGAGAGAGAGAGAGAGAGAGAGAGAGAGAGAGAGAGAGAGAGAGAGAGAGAGGGGAAAGACAGAGATCAACTGAGTTGTGATGTTCAGTTTGTTACATCAACGGAGTTGTGATGTTCAGTTTGTTACACCAACTGAGTTGTGATGTTCAGTTTGTTACATCAACGGAGTTGTGATGTTTAGTTTGTTACATCAACGGAGTTGTGATGTTCAGTTTGTTACACCAACTGAGTTGTGATGTTCAGTTTGTTACATCAACGGAGTTGTGATGCTCAATTTGTTACATCAACTGAGTTGTGATGTTTAGTTTGTTACATCAACTGAGTTGTGATGTTTAGTTTGTTACACCAACTGAGTTGTGATGTTCAGTTTCTTACATCAACGAGTTGTGATGTTCAGTTTGAGTTGCAAGGCATATGAAAATCGTGTTATGCTAGGTGTTAATTAATTACCAGGGATATTAAATTCTTTGTGTTTTATAAATGGTCAATGCCAGGAATTGTGGGTACACATCAACGGTAGAATATTTCCTAGGTGGTTTAATGTCATACAATTAGTCAGTCATATTTTCAAGTGGTAATAACCTGATATATAAGTAAGTATTCAAATGAAGAACATCGGAGGCTATGTTCATGGGTAAAGTACACCGTGCCGGGCCGGGTCTGGGACGTGTCAGCATTTCAAGACTGACATCAATAGTAACACAAAGAGAGTCCGCGTTTTAACAGGCTTTTTCTGAGAGTTCTCACACCAGGCCATTAGACTACCACTGACAGTGTTATGTGAGCGGTGAGGATATGTCGGGGCACGCCCCAGTCAAGGCGCGTCTTGCTGCTGCAAAGGTAAGAGAAGGATCAAAATTAAAGATAACATTTAGACGCCTTCAACAGATTTCATTTTAGATTCCGTAATGGAAACATTACTCAAATAGGGAGAGTTACACAGTAGTGTATCTTTATTGGCTGGTACTAGTGGATCTACAAAGGTTATGGGACACACCATATTTTAATCTGAAATATTTTCAGAGTGTCGTATCACTATATACATAACAATCTCATTGTACACCAAATTACTTGAAACCAATTATTATTGTACGATTTGTATTGCTTACACATTGCTTACAAATAATACCAACAAGTAGTAAGTGGCTTAGATCTAACATTAAGATTTAACTCTTAGAAAGACTCGCTGTCGTCAAGAAAACCAAGTCTACGAATGAGTTTTTCAAAGCGCTTTCATTTCTGAAGGCTCATCTCCTCTCCAAATAAATCAAAGCGAGCCAACTTTTTAAGAGTGATGTTCTCATTTGCACGGTGGTAAAAATAAATTTAAACGAACTCCCCACTCATAAAACTGTCCACTCCTGTTGAACGATACACTAAGTTAACACGTTTTAGCGCACCATGGTTATCTTCAACAACTTACACGTAAACTATCTTTATTACATGGGTCTGGACAAGTTGTCAGAAAGTTTATTTGGAACAAATCACAAAAAATGAATTTTTGAAGATGTGATGATGATGGTATCTGTATTTGTGTCAGTGAGTCTCTGGCGTTGTTTGTCTATGGGCGAAAGTTTGAGTTTTAGAGATCCGGTTCTAGATGTTTGAATTTTACATAAACTGCTCTAGATGTTTGAATTTTAGTAGCTATTCAAAATATTTGAGTCTTAGTCAGTGTTTGAGTATTATAATGGCTGTATTTCAATCAGAATATGTAAGTCTGAGTGCTAGGGTTATATAATGTCTGTGTTAGAGAGATTGAGTTTTAGAATGTCAGGTTTAGAATGCGTGACTTTTGGATGAAGACTATTCTTATTTTTGAATATTTACTTAATCCCCGTAGGACTTCTATAACCTTGGACACCAAACGTCTACGTTTATTTGGAGGTATTTTAAGCCAAGCGAACTGAAAATAATTCTTAAATACAGATCAATTATAATAAAAAATATACACATACTCCTGTAAACAGCACTTAGTTGCATACGGATCAATATGTCATCTCATGAATGCCCGAATGTTAGCAACAGCAAGTAGCTGTATCCCTGACTCCTAAACAAGTAGCTGTATCCCTGACTCATAAACAAGTAGCTGTATCCCTGACTCCTAAACAAGTAGCTGTATCCCTGACTCCTAAACAAGTAGCTGTATCCCTGACTCCTAAACAAGTTGCTGTATCCCTGACTCCTAAACAAGTTGCTGTATCCCTGACTCCTAAACAAATAGCTGTATCCCTGACTCCAAAACAAGTAGCTGTACCCCTGACACCTAAACAAGTTGCTGTATCCCTGACTCCTAAACAAATAGCTGTATCCCTGACTCCAAAACAAGTAGCTGTATCCCTTACAACAAGTTGCTGTATCCCTGACTCATAAACAAGTTGCTGTATCCCTGACTCCTAGAAACAAGTAGCTGTATCCCTGACTCCTAAAAACAAATTGCTGTATCACTGACCCCTAAAAACAGCATATAGCCTTATCCCAGTTATGAGACCCTTTGAGACCACCATAAGAACACTCTAGTAATGCATAATAAGACGATCCAGAGGACCCCACCTTTTATTTTCTCGGCCCTCGGCCAACTTTCTAGTGGACCGCCAGCAATAAAACTAACGGGTCGCTTAACCAAGATTCCGAGACTCACACAACAAGGCACCATCTCTTTGAAGGGACACGTGACGTCGTGGCCAGGTGACTACATAGAGATGAAGTTCTACAAACTAAATTAAACAAGACACGGAAGAATCTCGGATGACGTGAAATTGAAATAAGGAATGTGGAGGTGTTAAACAGGCCGCGGATAACGGCGACTAGACTCGAGGATCCGTTCCCTTTTCCTGCACGCGTTCTGTTTGTCTATGTTCAAGAAAGCTACAAGTGGCAGTGTAGCTATTTACCGAGACATACAAGTTTTATTGTTTGTCAGCCATGATGGACGAGTACCATTCTCATCATACAATCAATGTGATGTGGCAAGTTGGTGTCTCCTTTGGTAGTTTCTGAGACCAATCTTTTCTCGAAAGGCAAAGTACCGAAAGGTGGACATCTTAGGACTAAGAGATGAGTGAGTGGGCGTATTACAACAATGTCATGAGTGGTTGGGGCATATTACAACAATGTCATGAGTGAGTGGGGCATATTACAACAATGTCATGAGTGGTTGGGGCATATTACAACAATGTCATGAGTGGTTGGGGCATATTACAACAATGTCATGAGTGAGTGGGGCATATTACAACAATTTAATGAGGGGTTGGCGCATATTACAACAATGTCATGAGTGAGTGGGGCATATTACAACAATGTCATGAGTGGTTGGGGCATATTACAACAATGTCATGAATGGTTGGGGCATATTACAACAATGTCATGAGTGGTTGGGGCATATTACAACAATGTCATGAATGGTTGGGGCACATTACAACAATGTCATGAGTGGTTGGGGCATATTACACCAGTGTCATGAGTGAATTGGGCATATTACAACAATGTCATGAATGGTTGGGGCATATTACAACAATGTCATGAGTGGTTGGGGCATATTACAACAATGTCATGAATGGTTGGGGCACATTACAACAATGTCATGAATGGTTGGGGCATATTACAACAATGTCATGACTGGTTGGGGCGTATTACAACTGTCTCATGACTGGCTGCGGTATATGACAGTAGTGCCATGACAGGGTGTTGCAACTTTTGATAGTGTTTAATGGTGTGCGTTAAAACTGGGTGGCGATTTCACCTTTACCTCAGTACCAGCTTCACCTCAGTACCAGCTTCACCTCAGTACCATCTTTACCTCAGTACCAGCTTCACCTCAGTACCATCTTTACCTCAGTACCAGCTTCACCTCAGTACCAGCTTCACCTCAGTACCAGCTTCACCTCAGTGCCACGTTCACCACGTTGCCGCCTTTACCCCAACACCCAGGAATCACGTCACACCCACAAACAGTTAAATCCAAACCAGATGGGAGAAGCGGAAGGAGGTGGATTAAATGCCGCTATTAAACTAATTTCTCCCGACCCAGGCGCGAGCGAGCGCTAATTTGCAGCCATCAATTAGTTGGTTTCACTTATCAGCGATTGCCGTCCATTTCAGCAGCAGAGATCCGGTGGTTCATGCCGTATTGCTGTTTGATGCCATTGAGTTTCTGTTGGTCCAAGACGCATTTTTTTTAGCGCATTTTCGAGATGTCGAAATCGCTATTGCCCCCGTTTTGTCCGTCTGTCTGTCATCACCATGATCACAGGATCCATAAGTCCTAGACCCATGATGTATATATGTTTTTTGTATGTCCTGACCTGCCATTGGTGCATCAACACTCAGTTACTCGATCTGTTAAAAAACCCCATTAAAACTACCAAAAAACTTTGCGAATCGAGAGTTAACACTGGCACAAGGAACGGGCGCCATTGCCGGAAGTCGAATACATAGTTTTTCAAGCATTCAAGAGTGGTGTGAAATCGTGCAAAAGAATTAATTAGTGTTTTTTTTAGTTGACGTCATTAAAATATGTGTAAAAGTTTAGAGAGTTTTACTTCATCATTTGTGGTGACTTGTAGTTAGGTTAAAGAGAAAATAATTTTTTTTTTTAAATGTAAAGAAATGACTTTTAAATTAAACAAAAGTATTAGGGTTTTTTTTTTTGTTGTTGACGTCATTAGAATATGTGTAAAAGTTTAGAGAGTTTTTGTGTAGACGGTTGTTGTGGCAAAGTGGGACGCCATTAGGTTTGTTTTTTAAAGCAGTGTCGAAATTTCTTGTGTAATAGGAATTTTATGAATCTTGGAACAAGCGGTTCAGATACAATTATCTAAAACATATGTTGTAAATCTGTCCGTCCGTCCGTCTGTCATCACCCTAGATCTCAGCATCCAACAAAGTATCTGATGTAATTTCGATTATTCATTTTGGAAATTTTGTAAGTTAGGGATGATAAATTTTTTCCATTACGCAATCTACAGGTAGCTAAAAAAAAACAAAAAAAATATATAGAAATGCCACCAAAAAATTCACTTACATTAAACGCTGAAAATCGTAAAAAAGCAGGTCAAATTGAAGCACGAAGAGAAGCAAATCGAATCGCTCAACAAATTCGTCGTCAAAACCTACTCATTCGTATGAGAGAACAAAACCGAGATACAACAGCACGTCGAATAACTCGACAGGATCTACAAGTAAGAGCTGCAGAACAACAACAAAATACTGCGGCACGTAGGGCAACACGTCAAGAACCAACCGAATGGGAACGAGCAGTTGCTGAATATGAGCAACAAATTCAAGACGGCCCAATGCATCGTTGCTACAGTTGTGATCGTTTATGGTTCAAAAAACAACTCCACAAGAGGACAAGAGCGCAACTAAAAACTTCAAAATGTACAGATGAGTACATTAATGTACTTGTACTTGAAGAACTGCACAAAAATTTAGAGTACTGGTTTTGCAACACATGCATTGTCAGTGTTCGAAAAAAATCGTTTCCTCGTCTGAACATTCAGAATTCGGGAATTAAATTTCCCGATGTACCTGATGTAGTCAAGAATTTGACAAGTTTAGCAGAAAGGTGTGTGGCTCTTCGTATTCCGTTTATGAAGATCATCACATTAGGCTGTGATCGTCAATATGGCATAAAATCAGGTGTTGTCAATGTTCCAATAGATGTGAGAAAAACAATCCAAGCAATACCAGCACATCCAAATGCAAGCGGTGTTATTGAAGTGACGTGGATGAGAAGTATGCGATTTAAGAACTACTACATGAAAGCGCGAGTAAACCGTGCATCAATTTGGAATGCTGCAGTAGCTTTGTGCCAAAAAACACTCTACAAAGCTGAAGGAGTAGTGCTTGACAACAATTTCAATGCCAACAATCCAGAAGAGATTGAAATTGATTCGGCTGAAGGACAAGAAGAACAAATGGATGTAGACGAAGCGAATGTTCCACAAATTGACGAAAAGGACACAGAGTTGTTGGAGATTCGTGCACAGAACGAGAACTACATTCCAGAAGAGACAATGCTAGATTCAGCTGAAGGCATTCAATTTGCTCCAGGTGAAGACCAAACTCCACTACCTATCCTTATGGATAAGTACTGTGAAGAGATGGCTTTCCCAACAATTTGGGGAGGAGAGCCAAGACGATGCAATGAAAACGTCAAGCTGTCATTTGAAGATCACGTTTCTTCAGAAATTCGTCGTTTTGATCGTCGTGCTGTTAAACCAGAGCATCTTTTGTTTCTTTACAAAAAAGCAATGATTAAACAGCTTTTGAGTAAAGTGAACATCGTCTTCCGTAAAGCAGCGGTATATATGAATGTAACAGCACAGCAAGCAATCAATCGAGATTTCATAAACGATGCTGTTGCGAAGGACAACGTTTACCGTTTCATGAACTCGATTACTGGTTCACCTGCCTATTGGGAGCAACAAAAAAAGAACGTGCTTGGAATGGTGAGACAATTTGGAATTTTTTCACTTTTCATCACACTGACAGCAGCAGAGACGCATTGGAAGGAATTGCTCAAAATTTTGAAAATTGTTGTCGACAAACAAGAGCCTTCAGACGAAGAGCTGAACGACATGGCATTTGAAGAGAAATCGCGTTTGATTAGTTCAGACCCAGTTACGTGTGCATTGTACTTTGATCATCGAGTCAAGTCATTGATGGCAACTTGGAAAGCAAGAGATGGGCCTTTTGGAATTTATAAAATCGCTCATTACTACTACCGAGTAGAGTTTCAGCATCGTGGCTCACCACATATTCACATGGTTGTGTGGTTGAAAGATGCACCAAGGTACAATCCATACGAAGAAGGAAATACCTCAATGATCATTGAGTTCATCGATCAATTGATGACCACAGAAGACAATGAAGAAATGGCAGATCTAGTCAAATATCAAATGCATAAATGTTCATTTACCTGCAAGAGAATGGTAAATGGACAGCAAATTTGCCGTTTTGGATCACCATTCCCTCCAATGGATCAGACTGTCATTCTGGAACCTCTTCCAAAAAACCACTTCAGAAATATGACGAATGTTCAAAAGGATAAGATATTTGGAATCAACACGAAGCTGCAAAACCTTTTGACGACTAGTGCCAGGACGAATGGAAGTTTTGAAGATCTGCTTACAAAACTAGAGTGTACAAGAGACGAATACATCACAGCAATCAGAAGTACGATCAACAGAACAAAATTCTTTTTGAAGCGGTTACCAAAAGATTGCCTTGTGACTGGGTATAACAAAAAGATTCTGTCTTTGATGCGAAGTAACATGGACATCCAATTCGTAACTGAAGCCTATGCATGTGTTGGCTACATCGTCGATTACATCAACAAATCAAGTCGAGGATTATCACGTTTGCTCCGTCAATGTGTTGAAGATTATAATCGAGGAAATCATTCTCTTCGAGAAAAGCTCAACAAATTAGCAAACATAATGTATAATTCGTCTGAAATTTGTGCACAAGAAGCTGTCTGGGCTCGACTTCGATTGCCAATGTCATATGGCACATCAACGGTCGAGTTCATTAATACATCGCCAATTGAAAATCGACAACACATGCTTAAGTCCAAAGCCGAATTAGAAAGAATTTACGCAGAAAATCCAAACAGCACCGACATCCTGACAAAAGGTCAAGTTGAAAGGTATACAGAAAGACCAAATCAGTTAAATGACTTGTGTCTAGCTGATTTCGTTGCAAACTGGACTATAAAAGGAAAAGGTGCAGTAGATCCTTTGCAAGATGAGGAAGAAGCAGACGCTGTAGAACAAGAAAATGTAGATCGACGAAGAACAACAAAACTGAAGCTTCTAGACGGGACAGAAATAAGTGAAAGAAGAGAGTCAAAAGTCATCCGGTACAGAAGATACAACAAAGAAAACGACCCTGACAATTATTTTCGAGAGATGATATTACTGTTTCTTCCATTCCGAGATGAAAAGGCTGAAGTTGAAGATGTCAATAAAGAGGAAGTGTTCCTTGCAAATAGAGAGGTCATCGAGAGAAACTACAAAAAATATAATGAGTCAGACCTCGATTTCAATGAAATTTGCAACGAATTGGAGAAAGAGAGAAGAGTGCAAAATAATGAACAAGAAGAAGGTGAACAAAACGAACAAGCTGACGAAGAAGGAAGGCCTGACGAAGAAATCGAAGAATTTGTCAACGTCTTCGATTATGATGACACAGTTATTCAACCAAACATCGTATTTGAGTTCGGTGAGCAAGAGTGGACAGCAGAGCAAGTTCGAAAGTATGTTGTTCCAGACCAAATGCTGACTGATGAATTTTTGACATTGTGTGACAGATGCAATGAAAAACAGCGTGACTACCAAATGGAAATACGACATCATTTCCTCAACAAAGATTTACCATTTTATCACTTTGTAAGTGGTAAAGCAGGTGTTGGAAAAAGTCATCTGATAAAAACAATTTATCAAGATGTACTCAGAATTTTGAGGAAGGATGCAGGAAATGCCGAAGGTGTTGAAGTACTTTTGGTAGCTTACACAGGAAAAGCTGCACACAACATTGGAGGAATGACAGCACATGGTGCTTTTGCATTAAATGCAGGTGCAGGTCAATCAAGAGTGACAGAACTCTCTGCAGACAATTTAAACACACTTGCTGCACAACTTTACAAATTGAAACTCATCATCATTGATGAAATTTCAATGCTATCATCCAACCTATTTGACCAAATTCATCGCACATTGACAAAAGTTTTCCGAACTCACAACACAGACAAAATCTTCGGAGGTGTTTCAGTTATCGTTGTTGGCGACTTCAATCAATTAGCACCAATTGGTAGTTACGTTTTCGAAGCGAGATCAGATCCAATTGCACGAATAGTGGGAAATCAAATTTGGCCACGCTTCAAATACTTTGAACTAGATGAAGTGATGCGACAAAAAGACGACAAGCTCTTTGCTGAAGTACTAAACCGTTTGGCAGTTGGACAAATGACAGAAGAAGACAAGCAAATGTTCCGAGATCGACAATTTTCCGAAGATCCAATTGAAGTTGAGAGATCAAATGGAGCGATTAAGTTGCTACCTCCAGAAGGAAAACAAGCGATCCGTCTTTTCCCATATAACGCTGAAGTGGATGCTTTCAACGAGGAACGAATTCGAAGACACAAAGCTACAAATCCAGATGTACTTGCAATCAAATTTACAGCTATGGACACGTTGATTGGTAGAGTCACACCAAGACAATCCAATCAAGCACTTCACTCGCTGGAGAACAAGAAAACAAATGACACAGCTGGCTTACCAAAATCACTCGAATTAGTCGTGGGTATTCGTTACATGGTGTCCACAAACATTGACGTCAGTGATGGGTTGTTCAACGGCGCATCCGGAATTTTAAGAATGGCAGAAGTTTTTCAACGAAAAGTAAACTCTGTCTACATAGAGTTTGACGATCTAAAGATTGGATTGAAAGCTCGAGCAGCACGAAAAGCATTCATGGATGCACACAATATTTCCCAGAATTGGACTCCAATTGCAAGGACAAAAAAAGTTTTTAACGTCCTTCAAAGTGGAAGTGTACAAGTTTGCAGAGAGCAGTACCCCCTAGTGGTCGCCGAAGGAATTACTTGTCACAAGAGTCAAGGTCAGTCCATGGAGCGTGTAGCAGTTCACTTAGGTGCTAGAAGCTTGCAACGCAAACTGGTGTATGTTGCCTGTTCTCGTGCAACCTCCCTGAACGGTCTCTATCTCATTGGAGAATTAAGAGACCCGAAACCACCAACCAGAAAAGACTTCCAGGTGGATACTGAAATTCAGCGTTTGAAAACAAGTTGTTTACTTACACCACGGTTCAAGATGCTCAGAGATCAATCAGCAGACATACAACTTGTGTCATTCAACGTACAGTCTCTACACAAACACGCAATCAGTATAAGAGCAGACCAAGTGTACACAGTCAGCAACGTTTTATGCTTTCAAGAAATTTGGATGAACAACACCGATGATGCCGAAATTCCAAATATGGTTGAAGTCGTCAGAAATCCTAGCACAATCAGAAAAGCAGAGGGAACCATCATCTACACAAATATCAATTCGGGATTGATGACATCACAACAAAAATCGATAAAACAAGAGTCTGGTCAACATCAACACATCGAAGCAACATCGTGTATGGTTGATGACATTGTCGTTATCAACATATACAAAAATCCAGCAACAAACAATCGGTTTTTCAAAGATTTCATCAATGAAAACTTTGCAGCACAACTCAATCAACCAAACGTCATCATTTGTGGTGACTTCAATCAAGATCTTAGCGGCCCAGGGGCAGAAATTGAAAACTTTTTCGAAACAAGCTTCAACATGCAGCTACTTTCACCAAGATTGGCAACCACGATCTATCAAACAACAATTGACGGAGTATTTGGGCGATTGGCTAATTACAATTTAGAATGTTTCATTTATGAGTCCTATTTCAGTGACCACAAACCACTTGTAGTTAGATTAAAGAGAAAATAAAAAATTATAAAATGTAAAGAAATGACTTTTAAATAAATTTTTTTCAGGTATATTCATTACACAAGAAAATTCATAAATATATGTCTAAAATCTAAACACAATTAGTGATAACTACATAATGCTGATATCTAACATAAGTACTGATACACAATACGAAAATGCGCTAACACGTCCTGAGTCCAAAAAGGGACCAGGCTTAACATGATTTTTTGTCTTTGGAAACATCAAAAGAAGACAAAACTTAACAAAGAAAAATCGGAATTGTTTTGATAGCTTTGTATCAAATTCCGAAGCATATTTTAATTCTTATAGCACTTTCAATGATGGCTGATAAATAGGGTAAAAATAAAACGGTGACAGTTATTCTAATCTAATGAAATAAAAATGTGCCTGTAAAAAATTATCTCTTTAAAACAACTATTTTTCCCTTGAGTTTATATAGAAAGCCAAGTGAATCAAATGGAATAAGTTATATCACGTCTGTCAAGTCACCTGATTGTCATGCCTTGCGGACTAAACTAATGCCTAAGAACATTACTGCCAAAAGTGAAGATTTGGCATCCCATGTTTGCTACGGCATCCTTTTTGCCGTGTCAGATTGAATACAAATACAACAGTTTGAGTACAAGTACCACTGAAAGTTTTACTACAACTACCATTGAGAGTCGAATTACAACTTATCTCATACAATGAAGTCACTGTCAATGTATAGAGGTAGGAGGTTAGGGAAAACCTTTTTCCAATTTTCAAAATAAAATAAATTGGAAACTGTTCAAAACTTATAACAACCACTTTACTTTTATGTCTTGAAGATACACACGATCCTTTTGATTCATAGAGCAGACTTAATCTATTACACAAAAAACAGTTCCATATTATGAATGCAACTTTATTTATTGTATTATTTTATCGAGATATGACCTCCACTGGAAACATCAGTGTTCGAATAAGTAATTATAGTTGAATTCGGATTAAGGGTGGGGGCATTAACATAAAGTCAATGAGGATACATTCATTCCTGCTGGATTTTGCCAACCTCTACAAGCACATGGTCATTTCCATACAGGCTATAGTCATTCTAACGAGGCTTTGACCTAAACAATGGGATAAAAATAATTTGGGATGGATCTGAAGTAAGTAATAGCCATTTGAGAAAAAAGCAAGCTTGCTGCGTTAAAGTATGGGATACATCAGCAGCATACAACACTTTCTGCTTTCCGTAAAAAAAGGTCTAATTTCAACTGAGGCAGTCATGTCATCGCTTAGAACATTGTTCGTGGCTTAAGGAACTTTTCTGACAGAACTTCGCATCAAAACTACTATCTATCAACCATATTGATTTAAATAAACTTGCTAGTTCAAAGGCTTCTCAGCAGAATCATAACAATTAATGTTAATAGTGATTATGAATCTATATGCAGTGTTTCTTTTGTAAAAAAAATAATTATTAAAATATTTTATTGTGTAACTGTACACATACATTTCTTCAACATTTGATTGGTGTTAAAACAATCGAAAATTTTAAAGCCTTAATCATTACAGTCGAATATTTTTTAAAAATAAACTTGTATATCACAAAAGAGTTTTTTTAGTGCGAGTGGGGTCGGTTGAGGCTCTCAACAACTAATTGTTTAATGACTCGATTACTACAGGTCTGGCCACCACTGATGTAGACAATCTCCATAAGAATATCTCACAAACCAGGATATAGTTATATTACTCGTATTCCCTGCGATGTAGTCCTTCATACAAGAATACAGTTATAACTTATAACAGCAGGATAAGGACATGATATTTAATCGGGATATAGTTCGTCCGACTAGGATATAGTCCACCCACTAGGATATCAGAATATAATTTTTCCACCACGCGATACTTAGCCCCGCTTGGAATAATAATGATTGCTAGGATATAGTCATGGCTGCAACCAGATAGTCAATATTGCTAAGATATTGTCATGATTGCTAGGACATAGCCATGATTGCTAGGATATAGCCATGATTGCTAGGATATAGCCATGATTGCCAGGATATAGTCATAATTGCTAGGATATAGTCATAATTGCTAGGATATGGCCATGGTTGCTAGGATATAGCCATGGTTAATAGGATATAGCCATCAGTGCTAGGATATAGTTATAATTGCTAGGATATAGTCATGATTGATAGGATATAGTCATGATTGCTAGGATATGGTCATGATTGCTCGGATATAGTCGTCAGTGCTAGGATATAGTCACGTCGGGTTAGTGCTGAGTTTATACAGAAGTTAATATACAACTAAGACTTATGACTTAAGAGTTCAAAAGAAAAAGCTGAACATCGTACATAAGACGATGACAGTGGCTTAAATTGATTGATATAGTCAAGTGTTTCTGGTTCAAAATGTAAAATTGTGCTTTTATTTAAAGGATCTTCTGGATCAATCGTTAAAATTTTTTTTTTTTTAAAAAAAAGGTCATTTAGAAAATTAACGAGTAAAAGAAAGGTCAGTCGGCAAAAAAGATCTCCCGCCCCTTATCCATTTAAAAACAACAGGGAAAAACATTCTTGACCGACATGAAAGCAGATGTTGTTTCACTCAACGAGAAGTTGTTTGCCCTTGGAACGGCGGATTTCATGCTCAAGGGAAGCAACACCGCGTACTGCGATACAGAGTTGTGGTCCGCAGCTGTTGAGTGGTAGGCCGCATCCTCTCAACAAGAAAAAGAGGGAAAACTGCAACCTCCGAGATTTGGTGGAAATATAGTTGGATGCAGTGATATGGATGCGACGACGGACGGTTGGCGTGTGGTGTCAATGGGGCTTTTATATCAAAGACACAATTTTATCTCAGCTCCTGTAATGACAAGATGCAGGTCTTAAATCAAGAAACAATTATATCTCAGCTCCTGTAATGACAAGATGCAGGTCTTATATCAAGAGACAATTCTATTAGTGCCTGTAATGACAAGATGCAGGTCTTATATCAAGACACAATTCTATTAGTGCCTGTAATGACAAGATGCAGGTCTTATATCAAGACACAATTCTATCTCAGCTCCTGTAATGACAAGATGCAGGTCTTATATCAAGAGACAATTATATCTCTGCTCCTGTAATGACAAGATGCAGGTCTTATATCAAGAGACAATTCTATCTCAGTTCCTGTAATGACAAGATGCAGGTCTTATATCAAAAGACAATTCTATCTCAGCTCATGTCATGACAAGATGGAGGTCTTATATCAAGAGACAATTCTATCTCAGCTCATGTCATGACAAGATTGACAAGATGGAGGTCTTATATCAAGAGACAATTCTATCTCAGCTCATGTCATGACAAGATGCAGGTCTTATATCAAGAGACAATTCTATCTCAGCTCATGTCATGAAAAGATGCAGGTTTTATATCAAGAGACAATTCTATCTCAGCTCATGTCATGACAAGATGGAGGTCTTATATCAAGACACAATTCTATCTCATTTCTATAAACCATGACACAATAGCTATGTCAAAGGTAGAGCTAGCTACATGACAGACATTCATATAAACCATGACACAAAAGCTATGTCAAAGAAAGGGATACTGGGAAAGCATCCATAATTACGTGGTTTTTTTATATTGAAAATATTGGCCTACAAGTTAATAAAGGTTTGCCGCCACTGTTCTTGGCAGTGTTAACAAACTGTTGAAGCTCCCTATTGCTTACGGCAGTTTAATGAAATCAACAAGTCCATTTTTTAACCACTCCTCTGACATTGATATAAAGAGAAAGTCTGGGCATCATCCAGGCATGCCTGACCATTGGGCTGAAATCGGAACACTAAGGGTACAGGTATCATAAGTTTACAAAGGGGAAGAGACCGTTACCTCTCGCGAGTCCTTCACACTGATAATGGAACCAATAATCAAGTTTTAAAAGACAGTACCGTTAAAAAACAAGTTATTTAATTTGCTCATTGTTTCCTTTCTCCAAGCGGTATGTCGCTAGCTGTAAGAGGCCTATTGATGGCATTGAATGATTGATCCTCTTTATGTAATGCAATAAGGCGCGTCTGTCATTCAGTGATCGCTATGCGAAGCAACTCCTGATTAAAGTTTATTTTATTTATTACTTAATTTTTTTAAATTAAGACGTAAAATAATGACCATTTTGGCGTCGAGATTAACCAGAGCATGTTTCTCGCCGTAAAATATTAAATGACTTGACGTCATTATTTGAGCTTATATTATTTTATGAAAAGGGAAATGATGTGATTTATTCTAATTTTTGTATGTGGATATTGAACTTTGTACAAATGTGTATGTGCGTGTGCGTGAGAGAGAGTTTGTGCGTCAGTGTGTGTAAGTTTGTATGAGCGCGAGTATGTGCTTGTGTGGGTTGGTGTGCGTTTGTGTTTGTTGTGAACTTAATGCATTGTGCCTCTAAAAATACAACGATTATTTATTTCTTAAACCATTCATATACTACACGAGTTCTTCAACAGTAAATGCAATATCTGTGCAACGATTGCTTTCAAAGATTGCCACAAAGGAATATAAACATTGAAAAGAACTTCCCGGGGCTTTCTAAGAAGAAATCGCATTAAGAATAGTTATATTATGGGGAAGTCCAAAAAGAACGTCACGCTAATTTTGACAATTTTTAACTCCCCTTCCCCCAAGTCACAAACTGTCACAAATCTCGGACCTCCCACCCCCCTAAAGTACGTCACACTTTCCAACAAAAATACTTTTTTATGAACAAAAAAAATAAAAATTTAATATACAACACCGTGACGTCACACATGGCGGGACAACCCACCTTCCTGTCACACTTTCTTATACCTCTCCCTCCCTCCCTCTGGAGCGTGACGTACTTCATGGACGGCCCCTATGCTCTTCGGTAATATTTGACTAATTGGCGGCACATTTATATTTTATATATAGGGTAACACATTTGTGACTTTTTGAAAGGTACCTTTCATTGCACTGGCAGGCAGGCATCAATAGTATGTATCATCCAGACATGGATGACATTGATTAGTCACTGTTAACATTTTTAAAACATAAATTGGGCTGAACGTTTTGTTTACATTTTAATTTCAATCCTAGCTACACAACTTTAGGAATTAGGACCAGTAATGAGTTAAAAAAATTAATTTCGATTAATTATATTTTAAAATGCATCTATAGGTGTTAAGTCGCGATTCATTATTGCGCGAAATCGGTTTTGTCGAGGTAATTTTATGGCTCCAAAGTATTGGACGTTATACAGTAAATTATTTCTGCTATTTAAGAAATAAGAAAGAAAAACCTTTTTTGTTTAGGTATAAACGTCTAAATAAATAATAATAAGGCGTGGGAAAAGTATGTAAGTAACACAAAAATCGATTTTTGATAAATTGGGGGAAAAAAGAATTTCTTTCTCAAATTTACATCGAATTTTAATTGATCAAATTAATTTTATTCAATTAACATTTTAACGATTAATCGATTAATTAATTTTAATTTCCGCAGCCCCAATAGGAATACATGAAAAACTATTTAAGGGCAGACGAATTCACAAACTTACATTTAATAAAACTTTGTGGATACCTAAGTACAGTATGTTATCGAATCTAGTATCAGAAGAATAAGAGTTTATAAGAGTGTGTCTTCTGTAGAAGAAAAAATCGAACAAACAACACTTTCGCAAGCTGGTTTAAGCAGCCGATTTTATACAGGCTTAAGACTATTCATCAAATAGCATAAAATAAAATTTATAAATAGAAAAATGCACACGGAGCTGCATTTAAAGCATGTAGCAAGTGATTACTGATAAAATCAATGGCTAATGTTTGTTAGGTGTAAGATTTATTTACTTAAGATGCTTTTATAGCATAAGTGATTCTTTGTGAACGATTGCTGAATAATCTGCCCTAAAGTAACGGATGTATTCAGAGTAACCGTCAAGGCATTAAAAAAAATTAAATGGATTATGGATATGAGTTATATGTACTGGCGTAATAGGCTAATTAGCGGAAGAGTTATTTTCATTAATGAAGGGCAACTTTGAGACATTATTGAATGGTACTTTGATTGGCAGGGGAAGGAGTCAATAATATCATCCTACCCTGAGTGACATTAACACTATTGCTTAACCACTGTTTGCTCCCCTTGTTTCATAGCTTAAGCTAAATCAGCAGGGTAAATTTAAGCCCTAACCTTGCGAGCGATTCAACGTGCATCTTTTAAACACATTAATTCTATTTACACCCCACCTACCCCCTACCCTAGGCATCAATATTCACATAAATAGTATGAATAAGAAAAGATCCATTCGTCCTAAGGAAGGTCATGCATAGACTGGAAGTAGATATTGATGTTTTGGAAAGCGTTTTCTTTGAACCCAAAAATCATGCCAAAAGCCATTTAAGGGCTGAAGAAAGATACAAGTACAATTTAACTTAGTATGTGGAATAGTTCCACACAATTTCGGTGGGGTTGCACACACATCGGGTAATAACTGTAGAGTTATCTAACATGGAAAAAAAATAGCGTAAAGAAATGTGATGGTTATTTAGGCTTATATATCGGATTTAGCTTTATTAAGTGAGTTTTCAGTCGAAAAAAACCACCGCGTGCAGGTAGGTGGCCTGGGGGAATCGTTGCCTCTAATAGGGGTGTCGACGATTGCATAGATTACAGGAATCATGTCATGGTCAAACCAGCACCATCACGAGTCTTAATCTAAGGTGGCATATGAAGATTGATTGACGCAACTCGTGGGGGACTAGAATCGGAGACTGGAATACTTGGTACAGAGTTGGAGGGGTGGATCAGAGGGAGTAGATTGAGACTCACTGAGAGAGACGGAAGTACATGAGGTACATAGTTGGAGGGGTGGATCAGAGGGGAGTAGTAGGTTGAGACTCATTGAGAGAGACGGAAGTACATGAGGTACAGAGTTGGAGGGGTGGATCAGAGGGGAGTAGGTTGAGACTCACTGAGAGGGACGGAAGTACGTGAGGTACAGATTTATGAAGTGGTGACATTAGATGATACGACAAACCAGTACCAAGGTTTTCTATAATATGGTTTTGGCTTTAAACCTAATCTAAAATTGTATACTAAATGTAAGGCGAAACTTGTAACTCAGGTATAGGAGTCTATAAAAAGCTATCTAAGGGCAGACGAACGTTCAACTTGATTATAAAATAAAGTGTAGTATATTTTAGAAAAAAACAACAAGATACACGAACGAATTGTGTGATGATTCACTGATGATAACAATAAATTAAATATTTATCATTGGACTTTATCGCAGTCCTATTCTATATGATATATGCCCTGTCACGGCTCACGTTTCAAATAATAACTGTACAATTGTCACAGGTGTGATGTGATTTGTTGTCAAGAGAAATATCACGAGTTTAACGACGTATTCTTTGAATCGAGCTTCAGAATCTTGCGCCTTTTGACAAAAACTGCACTAACAACAAATAACACAAGAGGGGTTATGATTTTTATCACAGTAAATTTTTACAATGATATTGAGCAACAGCACTGATTGTTGAGTTCGTTCAATAAATGTTAGCTTTCTTTCAAACTGAACAAAACAAAAAAAAAGGTTTACGGTATAAATTGCTTGGAAATGCTAAAGTCAATAACACTGCTTTGAAATATAATACCTTTGTGAAATATTATTTCATTATGTTATGGTCTAACAGAATATTAAGCATCATTTTCATATATTGTGTTTATGTTATAATTCATTGTAAAGGAAAATTAAAAGCCTTTTCACATTTGTGTTGTTTGTCTTTTTTACTCTTTCACATCTTTTGTAATAAAAAGTATGTGTTATTTATTACTGTAGACAAATTCATTATGATGTCAATGTTCTGGACTATTGCGATTTAAATTTTTAAAAAACAACATATTTTTGTTCGCTTGTTGTGTGTGTGCGGGCGTGTGTGCTTGCGTGTGTATGTGTAAGACAAAGCAGCCCTCCCCCTTTTCGTGTTTGATCCCGACTCCATAGCAATTCTAAAGAAATCCGTTTGGGGTTTTGCATTGTTTTCTAAATTTAAGGAGAGTATTAGAACATTTAAACAAAATACTACTTGATTTTGTTGTTTTTACCCCGTTATGAAGCACGGGAATCGGACTATTAACTCAATAAATCTTTCTGACCTTTGACATAACTCAATATCATTTTGAAGTTTTTTCTGTAATTAAAGATGTAGATCTTCTTATTTAAACAATGCAGTATCTTACAACATTATGGATCCTGACACTTCTACATTGTATCTCCCAATTATCACCTTAAATACTAAGTTTCAGCATTTGCGGGACCTATGCTTACTGTTGCGATCCACATTTACCTGTGCTACTTAGAAACTTTTTCACCAGTAGCGTAGCTGGGGATTTGGGGGCCCGGGGGGCTTGGCCTCTTTGGGAGGGGGGGGTCTGCATACATGTGGAGGTGTAATATTTAATGTAAAAAATCGGACACTCCTTTGGGTCCCCCCTCAAGTACTGGGGAAACTTTCGAATTTGGACCCCCCCCCCTTGTAACTGTTTTTATCTTTTGTGACGTTTCTAATTAGGCCTCATCCACTTTTGTAGGCGTGTACTGACAAATAGCAACTTGCATTGAAAACACATAAGTCTTTTGTAACTTATTAACTTTAATCCTACACTAGAAATATATACACTTTATACATTAGAGAAATCAGTTTGGCCTGCTGCCGGCTTCCTGCACACATTCCAACCAACTTACTTCCTTCAACTAGCGCCACCTAGCATTCTCTCGTCACGTGATCTCTTTTAATTACCAATATGTAAATTATTATCATGTGACACCCCCCTTCTCTAGCTATGCCATTGTTTTTCACAAAATATTCTCTCGCTGTTTACACAATACAGACTCTTAGTCTGGTAGGACAATAGCCTAGACGATCATTCGTCTATATTGTATTACAAAGTGATGTCGCGACATATCCATCATCATGTAACAGCTGGTAAGCCAAAAAAAATTGAAAAAATTTTTTGCCCGTAAATTCTTTAACGTTTCAGAGAAAAATGCGTTTTAATACATCAAGTAAACTGAAACTGTGTCACCGCAACCTTCGAAATTAATTCGCTGATGAATATGAATCTGGTTCGTAACTTGTAACTATATTTTCCTACAAATCTTGCGATGGTTAAACACTATTTATCCATGAGATTTAAATTTTTGAAATAGTGTGTATCTAAAATAAAATTAAACCAAAATCCCCACAAAAATATAAATTTCAGGAAAAGGTTCGGCAGTGAGCATTTTCTGGCTAAAAATGGGCATTAGTTAAACCATTACATTTTGAAATCTTTGATTTTACACGATATACATTTAAGTAGTATCAAGATCCATCTCATTTAGCTGTCAAATTATCTTTTCCTGCAACTGTCTTTATGTATATATATATATATATTTATTTAATCTTATAACGTGGTCCGCGTTTCTAGTTTCCTTAAGAATTTTCTTGGGTACATGATATCGCCATCGATGTAATTGCTATTGATGTCATGACATTGCCATTAATGACATGGATGGTTTAGGAAAAAACTTCTCTAAAGACATTAGCCAAACACTGGACATCCCTTAAATTAGCCTATTGCTGTATTGTGATCTCGTGCATCTCTTCAGTGGTCAGCTCGATGTAATGTCATCCTTTGCTACACGCTCCGGTGTATGATCAGCCGAGTGTATCGAGGCAAGAGAAGAGTGTAGCAATAATTTGGCTATCACTTTCTGGCCCTCCTAGCAGTTTCGTAGACAAAGTCGAAACATCATCTTATGCTTTAAGTTTATGGGATAAGACGTGAACAATATAAAATAGAGATGTGTTTTTTCCGAGTTTAAAGCTGTGGTAGTGTTTAGTACGAGTCTCTTTTTTAAAAATCAATAAGTTTCTAGTTAGGTCGCTGTTTATTGTGGTATAATATAGAAATCATTTCTTCGCATTCCTTTGCATTACTAAATTCTCCACTCTGTATAATGCAAAAGACTACCAGTAAGGTAGTGCAAAGGTGGTGTGATGCTGTTTCAATTAAGAATCTAGCTTCCGTATGTCTAAATTGAATAAAATAGTATATAAATCTCGAATCTTGCTTCTATATGTAGAAGTCAAAATAGGATACAGCAATAAAGTATGTCCAAAAGTGTAGTTATTGCGTGGGTCGCTGGTGTGAGGATGGGGATGGGAAGTGTAGTTATTGCGTGGGTCAATGGTGTGAGGACGGGGATGGGAAGTGTAGTTATTGCGTGGGTCGCTGGTGTGAGGACGGGGATGGGAAGTGTAGTTATTGCGTGGGTCGTGTTGCTTCTATCTCTCACCCTGTGGCTCACACGTGTCTGGTCGGTCGGCTCCCCAGAGGAGTGGACTCACCACCCCAAGACAAGAGGCGGGGAGAGCCGCGTGGGAGTCAGTGAACTGGATGACACGCTCCATGACAGAGCTGCCGGTTGTTCTTTAGTGAGGATCCTCAAACTGTCGGAGGAATGTAACATTATACCCAGTAGAGCGACCGTTGTCATTTATATCACCGGTCAACCAACATCAAAACAAATAATTTCAATTGTAAACACAAAATGGGGGATACGATTATCAGTTATGTAGAAATGTGTCTGATTCATGTGACTTGCTCGAAAGAAAATGTTTTTAAATTTGTTAAAAATAAATAAATACTTTATATCAAGAATCAGATTTCAAGTAAAACTGTCCATAATGCTATGTACAAGGATTTAGTTTAAATATTACTTCTGTATGATATCGTCAATTAGGGACAAGAATGACGTGTAGATTCTATCAAAATTTTAAGACATTATTTCACACCTGTAAAAATACTGGATATAAGAATAGTCCTACATAAAGATTAACGCTCATGTTCCTATTCTTTTAAATGTATTTTTAAAAATATTTTATGCACTTTTTTAAAGTAAGTATAATCTTTAACTAATGGGGTGTTCTCATATCCAACCATTGGAAGTCAACCCCACCGCCAACACTCACCCCAGTGGACACAGACTTAGCCAGAGCTATACACTGAAAGGTCAAACATCACCTATATTTCTGCGCTGGCGGGATGGCATCAATATTTAATTAATACCAAACGCACGAAGGTTTTAATGCAGGGGACACGCAGCCACAAACCACCTAGGACAACCACCCTACACAGCCACCTACCACCAAGGACAACCTGACTTAGCCAACCCAACCAGTTCATCCCACTACTTGAAGGGAAACTTTATCCAAACATAAAATGTACTCAACTTAAACATAAACTTTTGCTCACCGAAAATTAAATACTTTAGAATCGGATTACAAAAATAAAATCGTGGACGCAAAATCAATGTATGAATGTATGTTGAATTCTTGTATTGGTGATTAACCATTGGTGTTCAAAATTCAAATTTGATATAGTGGATTTTAAGACACTAGGCCCATAATAGTGGGTTTATAATTTGTTGAAAATGTTCACCTCTATTGCACAATTAAAAATATTTTATTATTTTCAGTTGTAATCTTAAATTTTAATCGACCACACCAACAGGACAACACTATCCAATTGACCACACCAACAGGATAACACCATCCAATTGACCACACCAACAGGATAACACCATCCAATTGACCACACCAACAGGACAACACTATCCAGTTGACCACACCAACAGGATAACACAATCCAATTGACCACACCAACAGGATAACACCATCCAATTGACCACACCAACAGGACAACACCATCTAATTGACCACACCAACAGGACAACACTATCCACTTGACCACACCAACAGGACAACACTATCCAATTGACCACACCAACAGGATAACACCATCCAATTGACCACACCAACAGGACAACACTATCCAATTGACCACACCATCAGGATAACACTATCCAATTGACCACACCAACAGGATAACACCATCCAATTGACCACACCAACAAGATAACACCATCCAATTGACCACACAACAGGACAACACCATCCAATTGACCACACCAACAGGATAACACCATCCAATTGACCACACCAACAGGATAACACCATCCAATTGATCACACCAACAGGACAACACCATCCAGTTGACCACACCAACAGGACAACACTATCCAATTGACCATACCAACAGTACAAAACCATCCAATTGACCATACCAACAGGACAACACCATCCAATTGACCACACCAACAGGACAACACCATCCAATTGACCACACCAACAGGACAACACTATCCATTTGACCACACCAACAGGACAACACCATCCAATTGACCATACCAACAGGACAACACCATCCAATTGACCATACCAACAGGACAACCCCACCCTAATGACCACACCAACAGGACAACACCACTCAATTGACCACACCAACAGGGCAACCCCACCCTAATGACCACACCAACAGGACAACACCACTCAATTGACCACATCAACAGGACAACACCACTCAATTGACCACATCAACAGGACAATACCATCCAATTGTCCACATCAACAGGACAATACCACCCTAATGACCACACCAACAGGACAACACTATCCAATTGACCACACCAACAGGACAACACTATCCAATTGACCACACCAACAGGACAACACTATCCAATTGACCACACCAACAGGACAACACCATCCAATTGAGCACTCCAACAGGACAAAACCACTCAATTGACCACATCAAAAGACAAAAACATAGAATGAGGTATACTTAACTTAATATAAGATCTGGTTCAAACTTCTAACACGTTCATACCCTTTAAACTGCATGCGCATGGTGTTGCTGTTAGCTCATAATACATAATATAAAGCGTATCTTTCCATTGGTAAATGATGAAACAATTGTTAGGAAATTAAACAGATCAAACTAGGCCAATTATTTGCAAATTTTCTTTGAAACTATTAATTTTAAAATTAAAATTGTACATTCAAAATAGATACAATTTCGGACGCTTCTCTGACAAAGACAACATATTTATATAAATGTATAACGTATTGTCATTTATGTAGTTAGTATGATATGCATGTTTATTTAATTAATATATGTGATTATTTCTTGTTTTCTCCATGTAAAGCGCCGTGAGCACGGCTCCCTGCTGGGATACAGCGCTATATAAATTATCATTTTATTATTATTTTATTATTACTATAAATACTCTTTTCAATTAAATAAAGATTCATTAGATTTGACTACAGCATAACTAGCTGTATTCAGAAAATAAGCTCTATAGATGTTCAGAGATATAACAAACAAAGAGGTTACGGTAATTAAACTTTAAACTTGGCATTTAGTTTTTAAAAAAGGTAAAACTTTTGTGAGTCACACAAAAAACGAGAGTTATTCCAACTCTCATCACTATATTTTCTGGCGTATACCTACAGCCGAGCATTTTGTTATAATACTATTTTAGCCCATTTTGCTGTCAGTTTCAAAACGCAAGTCAGATACCGTTATGATCGGGACATTTAAAAGAAAATAATATCTAAGAAACACTCTTTGGCACAAGTAAATTGGGGGGGGGGGGATAAGATTCTCCTTTTTTATGGGGTGTGATAATCAGATAATAAAGTATCTTGTTTTCTTTCGTTTTATTCTTTAAATTCTTGTAGCTGAACCACTTAATCCTCGGACACGGACGTCAGAAGATCTCTCAGCATCATATCTCTTCTGATAGCATCACACGGAAAGGGCGACAACCTGCACCCACTGAGGGATGTTTCCTCCAGAGTTATGTTCCCATGAGGGCAGCCTTGTAAATATTAGCAAAGACCACACAACTGCTCTAGCGTCTAGACCAATAAATAAGGCTGTAGGAGATACCCCCAGCACCACGTCATCAATCCGTCGTCTGAGCTGGGGGTGATATTTTACATATTCATTAAGATGACAGATAGTAAGCGGGTCGTGGCCTCGGTGTCAGTATAAAAGTAATTCCAACAGAGACGAGGAAAGTGTGACACAGATTTGAAGTTGGTCACAGTTATGAAGTATTATTGTATGCGAAAGAAGCCGATGGCCAGGAACAGAATAGCTCAGAAGTGGTCCAGCTAAAGATGTAGCTTGGAAATAATTATGTTTACTAAAGTGAAGATATTATTTTTTAAACATTTTATAATTTCCCAGAAGAACTGGTTATAGAGGCTCTCATTACGACAGGGGTAGGACTGCCATAATGCTGGGTGGGACTGCCATCAAGCTGGGTGGGACTGCCATAAGGTTGGGTGGGACTGCCATAATGTTGGGTGGGACTGCCATCAGGCTGGGTGGGACTGCCATAAGGTTGGGTGGGACTGCCATCAGGCTGGGTGGGACTGCCATCAGGCTGGGTGGGACTGCCATCAGGCTGGGTGGGACTGCCATAAGGTTGGGTGGGACTGCCAATAAGGTTGGGCGGGACTGCCATCAGGCTGGGTAGTATTTTTTTTTTAAAATGAATATGATATGGGTACGCCTGAAAATAAAGCAACTGAACAACGCGTATCGGGAAAAATCCTTCTCCAGCGTACAAACATATATAGAGAGAAGACAGAAAACAAAGTAAAACTTGTCTGCAATGTGTATTCCAAGAAGACATAATCCAAAATAAAAGGACAAGAGTCAACAATGAAAATAAGCTTATTCCGGATTATGGGGACCGTACTCCACATGGCATGAACGATGTAATTTCGCTGACTTTGTTGAGACCTGACCCCGCTCTTCTTCCCTTCGTTTTCATAGACCTCTGTCTCACAAGTGTTCTTCTCTTTAGTAGGATGTTATCTTTAACTTTACACCGCAGACAAGTTTAACTTCATTTAGCTTTATCTTTTGTTTTTGTTTGTTCACTCAGTGAGTCTTTTCGGAAATACGTCCATTTTTTGGTTGCGTTCTTTTCAGGCCTTCCCATACCATACGCAGTTTTAAAATCTCATTACGAACCGCGATTCGCTCTCTTTTCGCTGCTACTCTACCGTGCGCTTAATGCCGTAGTCAGAGATGCAGAAAATATTTCACATTTGAAAAATACAATGGTGGCAGTGCCGTAATAAATGGGAAAAATTGGCCAACAGAAAAACAAAAACATGCCTATCCCTAAATGAATCCAAACAAACTAAGCATAGTTTGATGTGCATGTGATTTTATTTTCATAGAGAAAAGCTCCTCTGTACCGTATTTTACATGAACAGGTAGATTGTGTTGTCCCTGCGCCATAATAAAAAATTTTAAAAAAAGCATCGTGAACCAACAATATTATAATCTGTTTCAGTGCAGATTCTCTTTTAATACACCTCTGGTTTTAGCTGTGTTGATCTCATAAACTTAACCATCTTAAATTAAAGTTTTTCGAATGTTAACATGGACATGATGTTTGTTCCAGTCCTTGATGAGTTATTACGTAATAATATAATATTATAGGACATTATGATTCCGCAGCTATCAGGGTGTATTAGTTCCCATATCTTGAGTCAACTGAGTACGAAGCTGAAGGTACTTTATCAGAGAGTGTTAAATTGAAGGTACTTTATCACAGAGTGTTAAATTGAAGGTACTTTATCACAGAGTGCCAAGTTGAAGGTATTTTATCACAGAGTGCCAAATTGAAGGTACTTTATCACAGAGTGCTAATTTGAAGGTACTTTATCACAGAGTGCCAAGTTGAAGGTATTTTATCACAGAGTGCTAATTTGAAGGTACTTTATCACAGAGTGCTAATTTGAAGGTACTTTATCACAGAGTGCCAAGTTGAAGGTATTTTATCACAGAGTGCCAAATTGAAGGTACTTTATCACAGAGTGCTAATTTGAAGGTACTTTATCACAGAGTGCCAAGTTGAAGGTACTTTATCACAGAGTGCCAAAACGGAGGTACTTTATCACAGAGTGCCGAATACAAGGTATATTATCACTCACTGCTAAGCTAAATGTACTTTACCAAGTAGTGCCGAATCGAATGTACTTCGCCACTAAGTGCCCAGTTCAAAATCTAAAAAGATAGTTAAAACAATAAGACTATATTTCAGAACACCACAAAAAAGCGCAGCTATTATGTATCATGAAAGATAACAACATGATATCCCAACATCAGTGGTAAAATTAAAATGTATTCATTAAAGGGTAATTATTTTTTTTTAAAATTTTTGTTACCAACATAACTAAAAGAGAAGAGACTCTCTAGTTTAGGTCTAGCCCAGCATTGTTTTTACTAAGACTATCCACTTTCAAGATGGCTGGCATTCCGAGGCACCACTACCAATCAAGGCGCAGAAAGGCAAACATCCTTAAAATAGTACCCTGCTCGCCCCGTTGCCAATCCGAGTTACTGGATGGCATGTCTACCCACTGGGTCTGTTTCCCTGTTCTAAAAGAAGAGCATTAATTCCGTGAAGTAGTTCCACAACATAATCGTTACCAGTCAAGTGGAGGGGGCACAACTCGTGCTCGGAACACCAAGGGCGCGCGCTTGGAGGTAATGGATAGTGAGCAACTGGCGTCTGGTCTCGTTAATCTTGGAGATTCTCTACAGCGCGGCCTCAAATTATGTCCAGAATACCAATCTACTGCCCACCCCAACTCTCTACCAAAAGCCGCACACAGATATAGAGCAGTTAAAGGCGAACCATCGGTAAATTGTAACATCTTCAAGTACCAAGTAACACCTGCAAGTGAAAGTAACATTGTCCAGTATTAATTAACATCTGTATGTACAAAGTATCGTCCTCGGGTGCACAGTAATATTTTCTAGTATAACGTAAAACATGCAAGTGCAAAGTAACATCTATAAATAAAAAATAAAATTCTCAAGTACAAAGTATGATCAAAGCTTGACACGTTTTGAGGCATTGGAATGTGATGAGGGACTGTAAATCCGACGAATGAAAGAAAGCGCTGTTGCTAAAGAAATTAACGGCATGTTAATAAAAAAAAATGGAGCAAAGAGAAGAAAAATACCAAATAACATTACATAGTGCAGCACCAGTTTGGAAGGAATGCTTGGAAACAGGTGTTAGCCGCACATTTTTGTACGCCGGTCAGCCCATTAGTTGTGTTAACTGTTTGCCAAATTATTTTCTTATTTTCCTGCCTTTAAATAGCTGCCCGCTATATTCCCCCAGCACAAATTGAGACGCAAGAAACGTGCAGTGGTAGTCTACAAACATGCTACCGGTCTGTGGCTCCGGCTGGCTTGGACGGAACATAACACCGTTACAGCTTTCCTTAATGAATGTACACTAATTCTAGATCATTCCGACTTGTCTACACCCAGGTAACGAATATAAACTGTAGAAGACCACATTAGCGAAATAAATACTGGATAGATTATGGGTGTAGTTCTGCAGACCGTGTTTGAGAAATTGTTTTCGTTCAATCTAACGCGATAAATACCCATGAAAAATAACATGTGCAAAAATTAAGAAAAAGTAAAAAAAAGTTAAGACGCGCCAGATACAAGAGCGATTTTTTTTAAATTTCAAGATTATGTATAGCAACGATTGTGATCAACGTTGGGTGTGAGGTCTAGCGACGTGTTTTTCGACCCTATCAAGCCACCAGCCCAACTGATGAGCCGTCAAATGAAAGACAACAGCTTCTTTCAGGTCAGAAACGTGTAATTGATGGATTCTATGATCTGTTTACAGCGCAATTAAAAAGCGAGTTTACCTTGAGAAAAGCATACACAACTGGGTAGAGAATTCGTGCCAAGGAGATGCATGTTTTTAACAGCAGGTGAGCATTTGTTACCTGTCATTTAAAACATACAGTCTGAGGATTTTGCACCATATCCTTAAAACTTACATGCCAAAACCCCTCAAGAGCCATCAGTCTCCAACACCTCTCATGGCCCCACTATACCTCTCATGACCCCACTATACCTCTCATGGCCCCACTATACCTCTCCTGGCCCCACTATACCTCTCATGGCCCCACTATACCTCTCATGGCCCCACTATACCTCTCATGGCCCCACTATACCTCTCATGGCCCCACTATACCTCTTATGGCCCCACTATACCTCTCATGGCCCCACTATACCTCTTATGGCCCCCCACTATACCTCAATTAGAGCTTACCTTCTACAGACCTTACCCATTACATCTCCTACTGCCGTAATTCCCCCCACCCTCCACCTCATATAGACCTTACCTCAAGAAGCCAACTACCCATAAAACATATGGCCCCAATCCTCCAAAGCTCATTCAAGTCTAAGCCCCTCTTGCCCGACCCCCATCCATATAGAGCCAGTATCCATTCAACACCGACCCTATTCAATCTAAATATAAATTTACTAGCAGTCCTAATTCCTACTTCATCCAGCCATATTTCTCCAGTTCAAAGCTCTCCTCTACAAAACTGAAAAGCTAAAAACCAATAAAAAAAATAAACTAAGATGCAATCGTCCGTTACCACTTCTGATGTACCTCTATGATCAAATGTTTTATCTGTTTTTCTGATTGATGAATACGTTTCAAATTGATTGCCTCAGTCATTAGTTGGAGGACAATTATTTTAAGCTGAATGCTAGAAGTGAAAGAAACCTTTTAAGATAACCAAGAAAATGAGATGGATAGCAACGGGGATCATTTGTTACAAAATTTAACACAATCCGTATATTATGAAACAACAAAGCTTTGGAGAGCATGTGTTTGTTTGTTGTTTTTTATTTTAAAATTTCGATTCTCCCTTTTGGATCAAAATCCATCGAATCAATCTGCTTTCATCTTGTTTTATTTCTTTGTTAAAAAAAAAAAAAAAAAAAAAAAAAAAAGCCGTTAAACTTAAATGTTTGAAACATTTTTGCAACACAGCACGGCGTTTGTGTGAAATCAAATTAGGGAAAGAAAAGAGAAAATAACAACAAATTAACTTTCCACAACAGAGCCAAGGTGCACTGATAATTGTTTCAGGATTTCTCAAAAATATCGCTTCTAAATTAAATACTGAATATTAATTAGTTAAAACTGTTATGGTGCCTTCTTATTAAAAATGAATCATTGTAATGAAACTATAACTGAGGGAAAATTGATTGATCAAAAATTATATACAAACCAATATGGAGAAATGTATGAATCAGCAATGTTATGTAGTTGATTCAACAATTAATAATGGGGCATTGATGAATCAATGTTGGTACATTCATATATATCAATTAATGATGGGACATTCATATATATCAATTAATGATGGGACATTGATATATCAAGAGATTGATAAATTATTAACAATTATTCAGACAGATTTTAAATTAATCCATCGTGAGGGTAAGGCTGGTACTCTATGCAGTCCTGATTTTACCCTTGTCAGACATGGTCACCATTTCATACCCAACCCAAACTAGTCAATAAGTCATTCCGGACTCCTGGCCCTGGCTGTAGGTGTAAGCGCACCTTGTCCCAGCCAGGAGTTGACCATAACAATTTAAACAGGTGCAGTATCTGGCTGGCCAGTGAGAAGTACCTGCCAGCTCATCTGCTGATGGTCAGCCACTCCTATCCCACTGCTACATCCAGATCATGCTAAGGGTCATTAGGGGTCAGTCCACATGTGTAAACAAGATTCCCAGTAGGTAGAGGGGGGGGGGGAAGACTGAAGAGTTAAACTGGAATGTTTTCCCATAAGGTCAGACAAATAGTTCCTTATTCTGATGCCCAAGGACACATTTAATTGATTCATAAACAGCTCATCAGACAAAATGGTAAGAATTTGAAAATAAAACTTTTGACAGCCATAACTGACTGGAATAAATTGGAAACATTTTACAGACGCATGAAATGAGGTATAAGATAAAACTGAAGTAAAACAACAAGGAAATAGTGCTTCTGCTTCAACTAACCAACAACAGTAAAATGTAGAAAAATAGATAAAATAGACAGAGAAAGATTTTGCAGATTGTCTCACAACCTTTTAATTAGTATACTTTAGTCTCCAATACACTGTCCATTGAAAAGGAAATAAACAGCAGAATTATCAAGGCAGCTGCCGAGAAAACCAAACTGTGTGTCTATCGAGCTTGTTTCATCAGTACACTACTATATGGGAGCGAGACATGGACAACTTATACATCCCAAGGGCGCAAGCTTAATAGCTTCCACTTGAGATGCCTGTGTCATATCCTTGGTATTAAATGGTAAGACAAAGTGCCTAATAGTGAGGTCCTAATGCGTCCCATTACCCAAAACATAATCTCAATTCTTAGTGAAAGACGCCTGAGATGTCTAGGACATGTTAAAAGAATGAGCACTGGACGCATCCCGAAGGACCTCCTATATGGTTAACTTGTTTCTGGCAAGAGGAAAACAGGTTGCCCACGCCAGCGATTTAAAGATGTCTGTCAAAGGGACATGAAAGCAGCCAAAATACATACAAGTGACTGTGAGTGTAAAGCAGAAGGCCGATCTACGTGGCGCACAGTTGTCAAAGAGGGCGTCATAGTAGCTGAGGAGCGAAGAATAGAAGAGGCTGCAAACAGAAGAGCTAGGAGAAAGGCAAAAACGTTTGGAAGCACAGAACTTGTATGTAAAAACTGTGGTAAAGACTGTCACTCAAGGATAGGACTGCACAGCCACTCCAGGAAATGCAACCCAACCCAATGGATCGTCTCGCGAGACGGACGGATGCCGATGATGATGATGAATGGTATAAATAATTAGCAAATTAGAAAAGTTCTAAATGGATTCTTAAATTTATTAATTTAATTTGAAAGATGTAAATTTGTCTTTTTAAAATTATTTTCCTAATTATAGTAGCGGAGGAATAAATTTATATTTTAAAATTATTTAATTTAATCTTTTATCATTTATATAACTCTTTCCGCCTAATGTGACCTTAGCCTTTTCTCTCCTACGTAGGCTAAGTAACTTTTATACTCATGAATTATTGGGCCTTTATCAATTAGTAGGACAAAGGAAAATTACTGATAGATATTATACTGACAGATCATCATTTAAAATACCGAAGCACCAAAAAACTGACAGATCACCAAAACAATGATTGATCACCAAAATACTGGTAATTCACCAAAATACTGGTAATTCACCAAAATACTGGTAATTCACCAAAATACTGGTAATTCACCAAAATACTGGTAATTCACCAAAGCAGTGATAGATTAATAAAATACTGATAAATAAAATAAATATTGATACATAAACAACATTTCATTTTTGCATCTGCCTGAAATTTATCAATCAGGTAAAACATTGTGTGGCCTGTTTGGACAACGATAAATTGTCTGGGTCATGATACGTTGTGTGGCCTGTTTGGACAACGATAAATTGTCTGGGTCATGATACGTTGTGTGGGGCATGATACGTTGTGTGGGGCATGATACATTGTGTGGGGCATGATACGTTGTGTGGGGCATGATACATGAGAGTATGAGATCTTCAACTAAGTCATTGGCACACCTTATTAGAAGTAGCACACTACTTAGTCACTAGATGGTGTGAGATCTTCACTATAGTCATTGGCACACCATATTAGAAGTAGCACACTACTTAGTCACTAGATGGTGTGAGATCTTCAACATAGTCATTGGCACACCATATTAGAAGTAGCACACTACTTAGTCACTAGATGGTGTGAGATCTTTAACATAGTCATTGGCACATCATATTAGGTGTAGCACACTACTTAGTCACTAGATGGTGTGAGATCTTCAACACGCACTGCCAAAACTAAAACACATGAGGTTTTTGACACTTTTTGGAAGTGAAAAGTGAGGGGTTTTAACATAGCCATCGCTGACCACAATAATCCCTGTAATAGCTTCCAACATACTCTTTATCCAAACAGAAGTGTATTTGCAATCAAAGTACAAAAATATTGGGATGTTTTATTCAAAATTAACATCACATTTTATCCCCTAAGCTACTCGGGCAACAGCAACAATTTTTTTTTAAAGATGAAGAGGAAATGACAGGGAAATTGAAATCTTTATCTATCATTACTGAGAAACATCAGGAATGTTAAGATGCTATCAGATCAGCCATAAAACTATAAAGAATATGTGAAGGAAGAAAAAACACAAGATAACCCCCAAAAATCTCCTCAATGGAAACTACATTTTTAAAACATTTTTTTTTTCTTATCCCAAAATGATCCCTGATAATATTTTTTTTTCTCAAAAGAAGGCATAAATCCTTTATTTAAATAACATTAAATTTGTATAGCATTCATGAGGTGGTAAAATATAGAATGTATTTTAAGGCTCAATTTAATTTTCAGCTGATGAAACCGAGGACCAAAGAAGATTTATTTTTTAAAATTTGTTTAATTTAGAATAGTAATAGAAGATTTACTTGGTCCTGTAAAAGCTGTAAACCACAGAAGTATGTCAGAAAATAAAAACAGGCAGTCAGTTAACTCAAAAGATTTGATTTGTTTTATAATGCATTTTTTATTTCATTCTAATCTAACTAGCTCATTTCGCTCAGAAGTTCAAACCTCATTTGAAAAAGTTATCTGAGAAACAGCTGATATATTTTAAAATAATTTTTTTTTTTTTTTTTTTTTAAACGAGCATTCAGCATAACATTTTCTAATATTAATGAATCATTGACTTCAAGTTCAAAAAATAATATAATTGACCATGATTTTAAGGCCTCCATTATTCCTACTTAAGAGTGATCTGTGGCTTATGGTTTATGAAAATTATCTTGTAGTTGAAATGACTGAAAGGAGAAAATTCAATAACTCTTGGTTCACCACTCAAACATCAAAGAATAGTTCTAGTACTGACCAATGTAAGAGGCTTCTTTACTGTTAATAAAATCAAACCAAATCTTCTTGGGGTAAACTTAACCCTCCTCATCCTAAACTTTTTTTTTTTCAAGTTGGGAATGAAGGATTAAATTATTCTCAAGTCAATTGTCCTACAATGATTATTTTCCTGTGAAGACCTTAATAGCTTCAGATTCCTATATCACATAAATGCTAAAGTAAACTATACAAAAATGATTTTTCTTTTGTGCTAATCTTTGAAAGTGGTTAACTCACCATATCACCAGCGGAAGACTCCCCTAGAACCATTCTCACACCTGCACCATCATCAGCTGGGGAAAGGGGAGAGTATCAGAGATAACAATGGCCAGATGAAATGTGTTTGACAAAAAAATATTTCTAAAATTATCTAAGTTTATGAATTAATTTTTTTAATATATTGAAAATATTGCTTCAAGAGAATTAAAAGGATGTGGAGCCACTGCAGTTAATGTAATTTTCCAGTTAGGGTAATTATTGTTTCACTAACAAAAGATCTGTGAAAGAGATAGTTAAACAAACTGCAAGGAGGACAACCCCCCAATAGCTCTGTTCAATATTAAATTATTATTATCTCCCTTCTCATGTGCTACTATTTTTTTAAAGAAATTTAATTTAGTTCAGTTTAACAATTTTCCTTAACTCATCTTTATTATTTTCTTAACTGATAATTATACTAAAAGGATTCCTTTAGGATTTTTATCATATTTTATTTCTTAATTATGAACTGCAATATGTAATTTATTATCACCTTTTTCAATTAAACAATATTTTAAAAACGTAGTCTTCATTTTGATCTTCAAAACTTGTTTTACAAATAATATTATTTCTATTAAAAAAACATTTTTGAAATTTAATATTCAATCCATTATTTCAACTCTTTGAAACTACTGATCTTAAGTATCTCATTCTAGCACTAACGTTCTAAAAACAAAACCAACAACAAAATTTTTTTAAATCATTACTTCAGGGACCCATAAAAAAATTAATGTTATTTTCTGTAAAAGCATAAACCAGAAAAATTTATTTGTAAAATATTTCAGGCAGCATTGTTTCTTTACCTCTAGCAGCGTAGCCATCTTTGATAGACGCCCGAAAAGGAGGGAGTGGCTCCGCAGCATGGACAGAAGTGGCCAGATACCGACCTAATGCCCCTGTGACATAAAACATTTACAAAAAATACTTTAATATAATCTTATACATTTTCCAATTTACCAAAACTTTCAAAATTATTACTTTTTATCAATCTGAAACACTACATAGCATTATTGAGGATTACAGCTATCTTTTATAAGAATGCCATTTGTTAACAAAGAAACAATCTATAAAAAAAAGTATGATTTAAATATAAAAAGTTTTGAATGAGTTCAAAAGAATTTATTAATTACGTTTAATGTCCACCATTTCTGTTGGCATCAAGTGAGAGTTCCCCAGGACCTTGTTGACGGCTTGCTCCACTGACAACATGGGATAAGGTGATTCCCTGGGCCTCAAGGCCACTTGATCAGCATTGACATGGCCTGTAGAGATTAGCACTAGGCCTACACAGTGTAACAGTCTATGACATTGATTAAAGTTTGTTTGAGAAAACTAACTTAAAAGCCTTGACTGTATAAAAGTAACAATCTATGGAGTTAACTACCAGTGTGAGAACTGGGACATCCAACAGGGTGTTCAAGTGGAGAACATTATCAATTAGCATCATTTAAAACATCTAAGAGATACCCCTGTGCATCCAAGAGGTGTTTGGTGGAAGTATGCAATTCACCAAACTTTGGCCACACCTGGTGCAATAAGTAGCTTGCTTTTTTGTTCAATTAAAAACATAGCAAAAAAACAACTGGTAAAAACAAAGTTTTTGACTGTAAATCCCTTACATATGAGACATAAATAAACATATTGATTATGTTCAATATAATACGCACCCCGTGTAACACTAACATAAACATTTACAGATTGAATGTGACTGAATTCCCCCTGCTGTAAAACACAGGGATGTGGTTATCAATGGCTAGAGTAAACTCCAGTGACCCATGGAGGTCGACTATAGCAGACTGCTGCTACACATGATTCATAGAGATAAACTAAAAATTCATTAATTTAATTACGTATATTCGATTGATCTGAAATTTTGATGCATTGTTAGATGACACAAGTCTATGTGCAAAATTTCAGCTCGATATGATCACGAGAAGTGGATCATATTTTACTTTTATTTTTCCTTGTTTCCACGACAGACAGAGAGAATGACAAGACTGTGAAGTTAATAAAATTGATATATAAGGTGTTTTTATACCAGCTTTTTAATGTGAAGCCACGCCTCAGATTATAAGTAACAACCAGGAAACTCAATCATGATGAAATTTAATCTCAACTTTAACATTTTCACCTTCTCATTAATTATAATGAATGTTATTTATAAAATAGAATAAATTTAATTTAAATTATAAATGCCTGCTATTTTTATAAGTATTATTAGTATTTTGTTTAATTAAAATATTAAGTAAAAGTTATTTGTTTTTAATGAGACAAACTAAATATTAAACAAATTATTATTGGGGGTAACAGATGTTGAAAATGTTTTTAACACTGTTTTAGAGCTCTATTGCTCTACTCACTGTGAACATGTTGATGATGATGGTGGTTACTAAATCCCCTGTCACCATCAGATGGCGGATGTGGCCTTACACTGGAAGAATGACCAGGTGAGTGATATTGAGAATGACCTTCATGCCTGTTCTTGGCATGGGACTGATCTTGACCATGGGCATGCTGCAAAAATTAAGTTTTTGTTCTACACAAAGAAAACAGGATCACAATTTTTTAATGATTCTTGTTACCAGTGAACTTTCTTATTCTGTGCAATAAATTGGCAACCAATTAACACACACTCATTATAAACCCTATAGACTTCCAACAAATATAGCAAACATGCATTTGTTTACCACTGAAAAAATATACATTTACAAAAAACACTTTTCAAATTTCAGTATTGAAAGTTTATTTATTAAAATCACAGATTAACAATAAGCTTGAGTTCAATAAATTATATTGCATTACAAAATAAATTGTAAAAATATATAAGTTTTAATATAAAAAGAAAAAAAACACACTTCATGAAAATGAAATAAAAATAACTCATCATCATAAGGAATAAGTTAACACACAGAAAATAAGCAATAAATTACAGTTGATACTTCGTGCACCTCCCTTTAAAAAGATGCACACAAGTTTACTTGTTAAGTTGTAAGTTGTCTCTTTTGGTTTTTAAGTGGCCTAATAATAATTACACAATCATCTAGTCATATACCAGGTTGGCTGTAACATTTACTGTCGTGTTAGTTTAAAATAAAGCTCAAATTTATTGTTTCTTTACACAAATTGTTTGTGTATTTTGTAGTTTATTTAAAAGCTTTATCCCTGTCCCATTCTATATGGCCGTAACTTTGTGTTTAAAGGCTATAGAACAAATGTAAAAAAACTACTGCCTACACTTCAAATATTCTATACCATTTGGTGTTTGACAGGTCAGCTCAATGAGAGTAAAGAACTTCATTAACTTTTAGGAAATTTTAGTAAAGCATGTATCATGTTGTTACGTCTCATGCCACTGTTAACTTATATATGTGCACTAGATGTGTGGAAAATGTCCCACATGTTTTACATATAATTTTGAATACCCAAGATTTTATATCATCATAGAATGACAGAGTTTATTTTTATAGTCAAAACATAAACAAATGTTCAATAAGTAAAAATCTACATAGTGAATGGATGTTTTTCACCCAGAGACAGACTTATATTTCTATCTCCACTCTCCAACCAATGATGTTTTTCATGTCAGATGTTATCTGGACAGAGCCCCTTGGTAGTAGATTCAGTGAAATAAATCATGTAAAAATAACTTTCTTGGTGGTGGTCATCTTATTGTTCACTATCTCTGGCTACTGGATACACACTGTTTACATGATAGGCCTAGCAATATTTAGTTATACATAATTTTATAGGGCAAAGGATAACTATAATTTAACTGACTTGGGAACACTGTTTGCTGATGAATACAAACAATAGGTAGTTTGCATAAATATATTATGTTACATTGGCACCATTTAAAAGAAAGCCTCTTGTGAAAGAAATCATTTTCTAGCCTATTCCAACATTTAACCTTAATGACAAGGAACTTTTAGCTTATTTTACAAGATATAGACAGTTTTCACTGGAGAGCTCAAAGACTGTTAAGTCGATGATGTTTATGCAATATTTGTCTGGCTTCCTTGGAATTTATTGAAAAGTCTGCTTTCTAGTTTAAAACAACCCATTTATTTTTCCCTCAAGAACATAATATCTTATCAATGAGTTTAGTAATTTTTATCAAATATTCTTCTCAAATTTCATGTGCAAGACAAACTGAACTAGAATTGTTGTCAGAAAAAAATTGTTCAGGAGGTTGTTGGAAAAAAAAACAGACAAAAAGAAGGATTCCAACAATAGACCAATACTTTCCCTCACAATCATAAGCTGTTTGGGTACAGAGCGCCAGCATGTAGTTGCCACCCAATTAAACTTTGTAATCCTGTACCAGTTGTTTTCTCTTACTTCCTTAACTTGTCTGTTGGTTCATTAAACATAAGTTGGCAACATTTTTGTTATATTCATTAATACTATATATAAGAATTGGTGCAGCCAAAATGCTCAAGGGGAAACTATTTCATATATATGAAGAGATAAGAGTTCCTGGAAATCATGTCACCTTTAGGCAGTAAAACTACAATTAAAGCTTGTCCAATAGTTAAATAAAGAAACAATAGAAAGATTTACTGTAATATCAAACTAAGGCACCACTAGGGATATAGTGCATCCAGATGGAAACACCAATCAGTGTCTCCCCAGCTTCCTTAATATGAATATAGAATACATGTTGACAGAAATTCTCATAAACACCTTATAATATTATTATAAGAGTGCAGTTGTGTTACTGCCAGTTTTCCAGGGACAGGGTTTGAAATTTGTTGCCAGTGCTAAGGCTAAAGAAGAAGTAAAGCCTTTTTATTGAAATTAACATTGAACAAAAGCACTAAGCACCAGGAATAATTATTTAGCCTCATCTACCAGTAAGTATCTTGTAGCTGTATACAACACAAGTGAGCAACACTCCACACTTTCTTTTACTTAGTATTAAAAACAAAACCAACTAACTTTCAACAAGCAAGTCTTAATCAGAGCAACATTAAACTAAAACAATCACACCAGTCTCCCAATAAATCCATCATTCTGATTACAGTTTCAATTTCCTTATCTTATTCTAATCACTGGCTTCAGATGTCTGGTTCTGGTCCATTTGTTGAATCAGCTGGAGGTGATGGGCCAGAGCTGCTGTGGCCTCCTCATAAGATGGAAGAGATTCTGTGTTGAGTTTGCACTGACCATTCATGTCCACACAGTAAGGGTTCTCTGCACCATCCTGTGAACCTGTCAGCTGTGAACGGCCATCTCTGTTTTCATTATCATCATTTTGAAGACATTCTGTATAATGAGTGCTTGCTGTTGAGGGTGGGTTCATGACAGTGTCATGCAGGGCTATAGCTCGCATGGTATCATAGTCTGAAGAACCACAAAGTGATCTCACAATGGAGGCTATAGCAGCTGAGTGACTGCTTGAGAACGAGTGGATGTTAGACGATGTTTCTTGAAACAATAGTTTTATTGCTGTGTCTGATTCTGACATTTGGGGGACCACTGGTGCCACGTTATTTTTGGCCTCCTGGGATGAAATGGGTTCATCACTGACATTCAGAAGGGCTGATTTCAGGGTCGACTCTGGTGTTTTCATGGAACTGTCCAAGAAAAGATGACAGCAATCACTTGGCCTCAATGAGAATGATGCACTGGTTTTATCCTGGAAACCAGGGAGATCTTCCAATGTTTGCCTCACTCCGTTAGCCTGCTGGAGAATCTCAGTCAAAGTGTTGGCATTTAGAAACGGCTGATCAAGGTCAAGGGAGTCACCATTATTGTTCTCAGCTGACATCCTGCTATTGTCCTGGATAGAATGCTTACAGAAGTGAACTTTTGAATCCATGATTTGAAACTCAGAAGTTGTACCTTCTGTTGTTGATGGAGGGAGGCAAATGGCATCTGTTGTGCCTGATGGTGGGTATGGCACTGCAGTAGAATGAATGTTTAAAGTAAGAGAGGAAAAAGGACCAAGTTGATTCTGTACACCAAGCTCAGATTCTGTGCTCTCATAAAAGTTATTCACGTCGATGGTTTCTCCCCTCAATGTCGATCCAGGCACAGATGAGTTGTGAGTCGGAGTAGATTCTAACAAGTTCATCAGGCTTTGGGAGAACTGGTCAGTTTTTGAATGGCCCTTGTCATTGTTACAATCACTTGCCATGCTGTAACACAAGGAAGCCAACTCGGATGTCTCATCTACTACTTCCTGGCTATTAGAGCATTTTGTGACATCCCAGCTGTTGGTCAGATCTCTGGTACTCAGCTGGACACTCTCAGGGTCATCATCAGATTTCAAGTAACAGACTTTCAAAGTTTCCTTCATGGCCAAGGATTCAAGCCCCTGAGATTTTTGTGAATGGTTTTTCTGTGTGGACTGGCGTTCTTCTCTACGCCGCTTTAAACTGGACAGCATCTTGGAGATTCTTTTCTTTGATGGTATGGCAGATGAAACTTTTGCCTGGTGACAGACGCCGGATGGGGAAGTGTTTGCGCTCGCACCAGCAGCTGAGATATCTGCTTGAGGTAAATTGGAGTCGGATGAGAACATCGTCTTTTTTGGTGAGGATTTTTTGGGTGAAAATTTTGAGGGCTTGACAGGAGATGTGTGTTCTTTGGATCTGGAGTTGGGTGACTGAAGACAGTAAAGGGCTGGAGGCACCCAGGTGACACCTGATCCAGGTGGGATATGTGTACCAGTGATGTTAACTCTCCAGGTGCTGAGGTCACTGAGAAAGAGTTTCATGTTGATCATGAGACTACAGTTGTGTCTGTCTTGCTTGTGCATCATCCCTTTACATTCTGAAACAAAGTAAAGTCATCATTTCATTATTATTATTGCCCATTAAACTAATGAAAATCATTTTCTAACAAATACTTACATTATAAAATACTGATGACTTGATATAGTGAAGTTAGTTATTCAGTAAGTTATTTAGGATAATTAATTTTAACTCATTAGGTGTTTTGTGACAAGAGGTTTAAAAATTGAGAAAGACAAATTTTTGTCTCTTAAAGAATTTTCAAAAATTAAAAGTAAGGTCCACACCCAATATATTGTTCAAGTTAATGTGAGTAATCTAAGAAACAAATGATATTTAAATATATTATTAGTCAAAAGAAAGCAGGCTGATTTTGTTAAAATAAATATGGTAAAATTAACATGGGACTCACTTTCTAGACATACTCCAAAGCCTCCACACTTCCTCCTACAGTTGCTGTGACCTGGACACCAGACATACCAGTTGACCACATACTGGTCACGCTTCCTGGCAGCAGCCACCTCCTCCTGCTCCCTCTTTCCCTCCTCTGTCAGCTCAAAATAGTCATCAAACCGATTCCTCTCTAGAATCTCCTTACCCCTCCTCCAGGAGGTCATCCTGTCACCGACGTCATACTGACGACACAGCTGGGCCAGCTGTTTCTTGATCTCACGTTTTCCCTTGTGCAGACAGATTCCTTGGACGAGGGGATGCTCGTTGATGAAAGATTTTAAACTCGTGCCAACGGGCACGTACAACAATTCTCCCTTGGCCTTCAAGCTGTGAATCTTAGCAGATTTAATTGTTACAGTGCCCTCGGGCGACCGGCTCCAGCTGGAGATAACATTTCGACCCATTAGCAATCCAGATGTGGATTTTTTAGCAACACAGGCACTGATATTTTTGTCCTTGAAATCAATCTGCATCATTTCTTCTTGTTTGTTGACTATGACAAATTCATCTTCTAGGTGTTGATGACGTACTGACCGGTGGTCCGCAGAGTTAAAATCTGACTGTTCACTCTTGACAATGGTCATGTCACGATGGTTATCCTGAGATGTGTGTAAAATGTCAAAGTCTCCATCGCTGACCATCTCAACATCACTTCCCTCAGACTGCCTGCATTCTTGTCCATCAGAGTAACTGTACGCTTTGTTTACTTGACCATGGGGCATTGAACTGGCCACATCATGTTCAAACTGGGCCATGTCCTCACGATCTGGTGAGACCATAGCATGACCACTACAGTCTGACAGGGCGGAAGAGCTCTGGAGGTAGGCCATGGCAGCAGATGGATCAGGTCCCACACAGTTTCTTTCAGTGCTTACATCATCATCAAAATTCCTCAAGACCTCCATGATACTCATCTGATTGTAACTCATGTCACTGCCACGGTCCACTGACACCTCAGCATCAGTTTCAACTGAACCGGACTGACTGGAACTAGGCAAAAATATCTGAACTACAGGACTGGCTGACGACTGGGTCATAGGTTTGATTTCTCTGGTAGATATGACATCAGATGATGAAATCTGGGTCAGGTTTTGGGGGCCAGCCTCTAAGCCAGACTTGGCTTGTCCAAAAAATCTGGGATCTAGTTTCTCAAGAATGTTACTTCCAGCACTGGTATCTAAAGCTGATACTGGAACAGTTAAAAGTAATGGAAGGCTAGTTTCTACCTTCAATGAAGTTTCATCATTGGATGTAAGTGAGTTGGAAATATTTCTAAAAAGATCACTACTGCCAGGTGGAAGTCTACATTGGAGAGAGCTTTGGTTTCTAAAGCCCTCTCTGTTAAAAACTCTTGCTGCACAATCTTCATGGGTTAACTGATGATCTGGTTCATAGTAGCTTAATTCTTTAGGCTGGTATCCAGTGAATTCATCAGCTCCAGTGGAATTTTGAGACTCTACATCTGTGCTACATGTCAAAATGTTTGTCGATGCTAACACAGGAGCTCTGGTGGAATTGATTTCCTTGGAACCCAATAGGAGCGCAGATAATGACTCGGCTCTTGAAACCTGATTTAAAGCTGCAGTGGGCATGTTTGATGATACAAGATACTGAGAGGCCGTTGATGGGGTCTGTGTTCTGTAGACAGGGCCCATGGACAAATGAGCTGATGTCCTTGTGGTAGGTGAATGTCCTGTTGATATACTGGTTGACGACATGGACAGGTGGGTTTGATTTCCGGCAGCTGCTGAGTTGAGCTTTTTTACCGACTGTGCCATCTGAGGACGGACAACCTGGATGTTGGTTGGTACTGTAGCCAACCCTTGAAACTGTGCAGCTGACAGAAGCTGATGCTGGACTTGAATTTCATCAGATGCCTCATTGGAGGAAAACTTGTCTCTGTTGGGTTGGAGCAGATTTCCAGAATTCAGTGCGGTCTGTCTGTCTGGCAAGGACGGGATGGGTCTGGGGACGGAGTAGAATGATGGCAGTGCATTAACTAGGCTCAGCCTGGCTTCATTAGACAGTGACAAAAGTGACTTCCAGAACTGAAGAGTGGCTGCAGTAATGTTGTTGGGCTCAAACATTGGACACTTGCTACTGTTTCCCATTGCAGTGGAGTTTAACATGCTTGATGTCTCTCCTTGGAGGGAAGATCCAGGAGAATTGAAACTGTTATTTAACCCTAAGGCATCTGTTCCAAGTCTTGATGACCCTGACATTGATGACTGAGCAATTTGCATAGCAGTTGTCAGGGCATTGAGTTCAGAGGAGGACTTCACTGAGGGCATCCCATTTGATGTCAAATGCTGTTTAGGAGAAAATTCCAATAATAAATAGGTGTGTGTGGCTTCTTTTTAATAATTGTAATTCCCTAAGTTTTTTTGCACTACAATTATCATTCTTAATAAAAAAAAATATCTCTTAAATTACTTTAATCAAATTAAATGTATAGTTTAATTCTTGTCCTTTTGAATACATACAATACACAAACACACACACTGTTTACTTACATGCTGTTAAGACTGGAAGGCCCCTAATGAAATACACACAGGCTGCTGTTATAAAAGTCAACATGCTTTACTCGTTATTCACAAATAGGAATTTCTCTCAAAGGGGCTCTAATAAACAATTCAAGACATCATTAATTACGGTGTGCAAGTGGCAGAAGACTAGTAAATCTAATGTAAGTTTATGGATGAATGTTGGATGAAATAATCTTCCATATAAAAAGAGTTTCTGTAATATAGAAGATATCAATGGAAAGAACAATATTTCTTTCACGTTAAGGTATGCTTCTGTCTAAAATGAATTCAGAATTTAATATCTTTAATAACTTTATACAACATGTAATTAGATCAAATTTTTTTTGTAAGTTCTGGACAAAATTATAGCCAGAAATTTCCCATTAAAAACAGATGTGAGACACATTTTCATGAATGCACAGTGCACAGCACTCACATTATTGGAAAACAAGCTCCAATAAAAATTTAAAATAACATTGTCAGATGCACAAAACTTACAATATTGACAACATATTTTTTAAATTTTTAATTTAAGTTCAATTTGAAATTTTATTCATTTATTTTTTTAATTCTCTAATCATTTCAACTATATTTTCTTTCTTAATCATATAAGCTTAACTTAAAAAATAAACCAAAAATATTCATTGAATTTTAAACAAGTATAAAATATTGTTAAATTAGTCAACATAAACCTGAGGGAATTTCAATACAAAAAAAAAAATTTGGTTTGACGTTATTAATGTAGAAGGAAAAATATTGTGTTTTTTTAACATGTATGAAATCAATTAGAAAAATAAATCGATTTTCCTATGAAATACTTTTTTTAAAATAACTTAAATCAATCCCCCCTTCCAGAAAATCTATAAATATATTTTTGGACTTGTAAACTATTTAGCTTCATGTTAAAAGTATTTTTTTTTAAATTGCCAACACATAATGAAAATATAACATGCATATTTTATTCCTTTATTCCGTTGATTTTTCTGAAAGAAATTTTGAAAAATTACTTTTCTGCCTTTAGAGCAGCTTAAGGGAGATTAGCAACTCTGTCATGCTATTTCCACAAGCTCATGCTCAATGAAGCCACACACCAGGAGGTCAAAAAGGGCAAAAACCTACCTGACTGGAACTTTGGTGGTGATGTGTTCCATGAGTTGATCTGATGCCTTCAGCCTGTAGCAAGGTGTGTGTCTTCTCAACTCCTGGTCTGTGACCTCTCAGAAGGTCCACTGCATGGGGGATGCCGGTAGCAGCAATTTGAAAGCATTCCTTAAAAAACAAATAATGTATTAAAGATAGATGCAATCTTAGCAAAGATGACATTTCTATATATTTTGTTATGTTCTATTCTGAAACCGATTCCCATGGTCATTTTCTGAAAAACAAAAGCTACAAATTCATTTATTATTTTCACCATGTGAACTTTTTTAAAATCCTTTATTATAATGTGTAGGCTATGTTAAATATTTAACTTAGTAATAGCAACAATAATTGAATTAATTCTGAATATAAATCATACTTTTTTTTTTAGAAAATAACAACATCAATTATGGTTATTCACTTCCAAAGCCCACTTAATCATAATACACCCAGAGGTAGTCTATAGAAGCCAGTTTTAGGGTTTTGGGGAAGCAAAATATTTGTCCAAAAAATCACATAAAAAATTGAATTTGAAAAAAAAAAGTATGACATACTGCAGATCCTTTAGTACTTCCAGGTAGATTAATGATCAGAGTCTTCCCTCTAGTACCACATGTAAGCCTTCATGAAACAACACAATGATTTAATAGAGCAATCAGAATTTATATACGTAAAAAAAAAAATCTTTTTAAAAAAAATGCGATGGAATGCCAAAAATAGTGTAAAGATTTTAAAAAAGTATTGCAGTATTGAAGTACATATTAACATTTTACTGAAAGTGAAGAAATTGTTTTGACATTTATTTCCATACAAATTATAATTGATGTAAATGGCAATTAAATGCTCTCTTTTCTTAAATTCAATTCATAAAAATATAATGAATGATTCAGTACCTTGTCAACATGGCCAAAGGAGTAATTTCTAGCGAGCCTTTCAACATAGCCACAGTCATCCCCAAGGCTTCTTTTTCAATCACAGATTTAGTAGCCTGTAGTTGGTTTTTTTTTGTTAGTGTATAAAGATAAATTAAACATATCATATCTCCAAAACAAAAATAAAATTATTTTTAGTTATATTAGACAGTTCCACCAATATAAAAAGGAAAGCAGGCATCATGAATTTTTCCAAATTTAGGAAGAAAAGAATAAACATCAGTTTCTTCCAATTTCTCTCCACAGAAGATTTCATTTACAACTGGGACATCCATTTAAATCTTCTTTATTTTTCTGATGAAAGATGACCATTAGGATAAGAGTGGATATTTTTAATAAAGAAAAGCACTAGCTAATGTCTAATGATTATCCATTTCAAGCAGATCTTCAAGAATATGGTATGTGTTATTTGCAGTGCTTTTTTTTTTCTTTAAAAAATGTATAGGAACGCATCCTGAAAAAGCATACCAGGCAGTACTAAAAATAAGTATGTGGAAAAAAGGTGCCGGAGTGCTGTCCCGGTGCGTTCTGTGGGAATAAAGCATATGTTTTCAACTTGACCATTATGGTGGCATAATTGTAAGAATTAGACATGCCATGGACTAAGCCTATTTCATGATTGCATCAATTTATATGTGCAAAAATATGTTAGGGAACTCAGACAGCATCACCCAAACTCACATCAACATCAATCAAACATGATAGATGACAACAAAGGACAGAGAAGATATTAAAAAAGGCAACATGAGCTCTTTATACTAAAAGATTTGTGACCTAAACTAATGGTTGATGTAACATCATGCACTCTTTATTTGGGCATTAACATCCTTGCTTTTATTTACTGAAACAGCAAAAGTGTACTTAATTTGAAAGGAATTTTTAACAAATGAGGATAAGCAAATGAGGATAAGCAAAGGAGGCATTGAGAAAATTACAGACAGTTCATGTGCTTTGCAGGGTGGAGTCCTTTGCATAAAGAATTTTGTCAAAGTGAATTCCTTTGAATGGATAGAGACCTTAATGTATTTTTTCTTTAAAATCTAAAGAGTTAATATTGAAGCCTATTGATCAAAATGAAATAGCATATGAATAATAGACAATGAATAATAAATAGATTATAATCATTAACTTCTAAACATAATGAATCGTGAGAAAAAAACATACTTCTGGTGTTACATCTCGTGGAGCAAAGCCAGTGCCTCCCGTTGTAAGGATGAGGTCTAACTTTAGGTGATCACTCCAGTGAAGAAGTTTAGCCTGATTTTAAGATATCACAGTAAAGTTATATCAGTTAAGGATTACACATGAAAAGCTACTTTGATGTAAAGGTGAACCAAATAAGTGTTGTTTATATCTTCTTTTACGATTCAGTTATATTATCTTCTTACCTTATGTTATCTGTTACAGATGCGCCTTCTATACAAAAAATTATTGCGTCCTACCCTGATCAATGTTTGTGTCTAGTGCTACATTCTTATTAAAGTTTTGAATGTTGTTTAAGTGTTGATTTTCCTTATTTCTTCAGGCAACACTATTGCACGCCAAAATGCGGTTGGAAATAATGAGAATTGGTATGTGTTTGTTCTTGCATACGTAATATGAAAAGAGTTTTTATCCTAAAGTCTATCTGAAGGAAGTATTAAGTTATTTTTGTGTTGTACAGCGGAACCTCTCATAACAAGTAATTTGCATTTATCAGCTAAAACAAATTTGCAAAAGTTGCTCTCTTAACGATTGATATTTCGCATAATGAGTTACGCAGAAAGTGGAAAAAGGGATTTTTCCCAGACATTTATTTGTGAGCAGGGGCTTCCACACCGATGCATTAGTTGTTACAAATTTTGTATTCAGACAGTATTCTCAATTTTTTTATGTGCAAAGTCTTATAACCTGTGCTAATATGTCTTTGAAGAAAAAGTCACAAAAAGACGGTCTAAAGAGAGAAAATAATAACTGTTGAAATAAACATAAAATAATTGAAAAGCGAAAAATAGGTGTGAGCAAGGCTAATCTAGACCGCACATACAATCATTTAACATCAACAATCTTCCCTGTTCTCAAGAACAAAAACAAAATTAAGAAGATGGATGCCTCAAAGGGGGTATCAAGAATATTTACGAAACGGTTTTGACACATTTTGTCGCATTTTCAAGCATACCCAAAAACAAGTGTATTAAGGCAGTTTTCTAGTTAAAAAGGATAAATTATTAGTTATAAATTCATATTTTAGTTTAGTATATGTTTTTTTTTGTTTCAAATATAAATTGTATTCCCAGTTGTTACACTCCTCAACATTTCATAAGTAATTTTATTTGGATAAATGTTAAAACAAATTTTTTCAGCATGAAACGCATTATCATATTTTACATTGATTTGTATGGGGAAAATTGTTACGTTTAACGAGTTTTCATTTCATGAGTAAGATTCTGGAATGAATTATTCTTGTTATATAAGAGGTTCTACTGTATTTATAAATTAGTATTAGTTGCATTATGTATTATTACTACTTTACGTTTTGTTTTTCTATCCTCTAGTTTTTCAAGGTTCAATGATTTAACTAATGGTGTTATTCTTGAAAGTTTTGAATATTCTCCAGTAATGAATCTGATAGCTCTTTTTTAAAATTTGTTTTAATTTATCAATGTTTTCTTTGGTGGATGGGTCCCCTACAGAAGATGCATATTCTAGTGCAGGTCTCACCAAAGTGAGGCAGCATTTTAGTTTTATATTCTTATAACATAAGTAAAATTTTCTTTTTATAAAACCAAAGTTTTTTTATTATTTTAATGACTTTATTGACATGGGGTATTCCATAATTGTTTCTCATTTATTATTACTTCTAAGTATTTTTCATCTTTACTTTGGATTAGTTATTACTTATTTTCCATAAATGATATATTTTGAATTCATTTGTTTCTTTTTCTTTGTTACTCTTAATGCTTGACACTATCTGGGTGGATAGACATACTCCAGTTAGTTTCCCATTTTATCTGTTCATCTAAGTTTTTTGTGTAAAATGTTGCTATCTTGTTCAAATTTAATTGTTCTATAGATTATAAAATCATCAGCAAATAACCGAACTTAAGTTTCTGTTGAGCTGTTGTTGGGTAAATCATTTATATAAATTAGAAAGAGTAGGGGACCTGGCACAGTTCCTTGTGGAGTAAAGAGCTTTTGGTGCAGATTTAGATCCATTAATTATTACAGTTTGCTCTCTACCCTAAAGGACTTCTTGGATCTAGTGATGTAAAGGACCTGAGATTCCAAAGTAGTTACATTTTTTGAGTAAACTAAGGTGGTGAACTTCATCAAATGCTTTTGAGAAGTCTAGTAATATTTTATCTATTTGATCATTATTGTCTAAGCCTTGTACAGATCATCTATTAAAACCAATCATTTTGAGATAAGATCTTCTACCCAGAAAAAAAAAATCTCATTGTTGAAAGCAGTTGTTGATAAGCGTATATGAGTTTCAGGTTTTAATAATGACTTTTTATTGTTATAAACCTTCTAATTAAATAAATCACACACACAAGCTTGATCTTTTGAGATATTGAAATCGGATTCATAATTGATTGATATTACTTTTTAAAATATTAAGTTTCAATGTGAATAGCAATACACACCTTTATTTGATCTATCTCATCTGGAATAATATCTTTAGTAACTACAGAGGCCCTAAAGCTGAAAAGAGAATTTTAATTTCAATAAATAAACATTTTAATTAAGTATTAAATTTTGAGCAATTTTGATTTCTTTACGAGTTTTTTTTTTTAAATCATTGTTTTATATTTGTTCTAGTGCTGTTAACAAAATGAGGGGTAGGACTGCAATCAGGCTTATACAAAATTCAATGGAAAAGACGTAAACAAGGTATGGGTTAGCCTGACCGGACGTAACAAAACAGCGAACGTTTCGGCAAAGAGCCTTTATCAACGAACATACAAGACACAAACAAAACGAAAATAAAAAATGAGAAATGAAGGAACTTAGCTGCAGTGGAATCCGAAGTATCCAAAGAAAAAGTTTTTCTTTGGATACTTCGGATTCCACTGCAGCTAAGTTCCTTCATTTCTCATTTTTTATTTTTATTTTCGTTTTGTTTGTGTCTTGTATGTTCGTTGATAAAGGCTCTTTGCCGAAACGTTCGCTGTTTTGTTACGTCCGGTCAGGCTAACCCATACCTTGTTTACGTCTTTTCCATTGAATAGTGCTGTTAACAATTAATTTAAATTTAACCGTTAACTTTTGAACACTTAATAATTAATCTTTAATTTCGATTAAGCCAAAAATTAAAATTTATGATGTCATAGGAAGCACTTATTCAACGTTCTTGTTGAAAATCTAAATGACACTGGAATGTCTCCTTTATATGTCATCTTTTAACAAACTACAAAAAGACAAGTGTGTTGACATTATTTGGTTCAAGTGATGAGTGAATCTAATTGACAATATAACTAGCCGAGCTGAACAATAATTCACTTGAAACTAGTAACTGGTATGCACAAAACGGTCTTGGCAAGGAATGACATTATCGTATATCAGTGTTCTTTAAGTTTCCACAATTGTAGATGGTTAATGGATGCAGGAACTTTCATCTCCATTTATCACAGTAATTCATCAGAAGAGCTGTCATCATTTTCTGTCTCTGAGTTAAACTCCATTACTGCCGTTAGCTTAATACGTTTTTCATTTGGTTTGATAAATAGGCGAAGTGTTAGAACAATGATAGGCAAACTTTATCAACATTTTGTTTGCCAGTCAATAGTTTAAAACCAAAATGTCCGTGTAATCGTAAAGAAATGTATTATTTATGTCTGCATTTTTATTTTATTAATTTTTTACTTTTTGACTTCCAATAATTTGTAAGTGATAAGTCGATTAATCGTTAAAAAATAATTTAATCATTAAAGTTTTTCAACAATTAATAGAGAAATTAAACATTCATTTCCGCAGTTCTGATTTATTCTCATTCACACAAAAAACTTACAGTTTTCCAGACTCTACAAGTTGCTTGAGATTTTCCCCGCTGCGATCTGTTGCGGATCCATTGAAGCATGAATCACTGACTGAAATTTCAATAAAACACAATGAACTGTAGAGTAATGCTCATATCTAATTGCTAATGGTCCTTAAATTTATGAAATTACCCTCCTTCCACGTACACACACAAAACACCCAATTAAAATGTGTTACAACAGTTGAACCCAAAGAGAGTCAAGATAATATATGATCAACATAAACAAAAACCAATATTCAGGAAATATATTACCTTATGCTTGAAATTTCTTTATGTATATTTTGTGAATTAAAAATGAGAATGTACATGCATGGTGTTATATACAACTTATATATACAGTGGTACCTAGAGATACAAATCCTTCACGATACGAAAAACCAAAGATGCGAAAGGCCAATAGAAGAATTTTTTGTTTCAAGATAAAACAAGTAATAAAAACTCGAATTTCCAATTTTTTTTACTCAATGTGAAATCATTCTAGATTACGTTAAAAGTCATTTAAAATCAGTAATTCAGAAACTAAACAAACTATGTCATATCCCCCCAAGCAACATCACACCAAGAATGTGTCAATGTATTGTGGAACGTGCAACAGTTTTACAATAGCATTCACAAAGCAGGAAAACCGTTTAATCTATCATTCTAGATGAAATTAAAAGTCATTTCAAATCAATAATTTTGAAACTAGAGAAAACAATTGCTTTCAAAAATTGATGCTAAAATTACGGGAGTCCAACGAAAAGACATTTTCAAAATTTCCTCTTCAACATTGTTTTAAATATTATTAGCTATCGTTTGGAGTTTATTTCAAAGCAGTAGATGTTATGGTTTGGCAAAAAATTAACAAAATACTGACATTTTTGTTCATTTTTTTTATTTTCCAGAAAATCAAGTAAATTTTTTGGATTTCTTTTGGCCCTTCAAATCCTTGAGACCTCCTTTATTTACATATTTGTAAACGACCCGAACTCTCTATCTGCTATGTTTCAGGAGGAGTTGCAAGATCAAGCTCTACAGACATTTCAAATATACAAAAGCAATTTTTCCCATGGGAAATTGTGTTTTAAAAATATTCCAAAATACGAACATTATGCTGATGACAAGTGGGCAAAAAGGGACTGAAAAGGTTCAAACAGGTTGCACAGTTCAATTACATTTACCTCACTCTGAAAAATTGTAAAAAGCAGGCAAAAACAAGCTTTCTTGGATCAATATTTTGCTAAGAGTAAAGTTTGTACATAACGTATTACTTTCATAACGTTAAGTGTCTCGTATGTATTGTTATCTGCCATCCTTTGTTCTCACCAACCACCTTCTCCGACATTTTCCCACATCACCTCACTCGAAAGGTAAGAGTTCACATTTGCATACATGTTGTTTTTCATTTATTTTATTCTGTTCTCGTTGTTTTATTATTTTTATTTGACTTATAGTGTGTACTTTGTAGGATTGAAGAATCCTATTATGTTTTTCTAAGGTTTTCCATGGTATTTTCAATTTTTAGTGTTGTTTCTGTGTGGCTTGGAACTGATTATGTATTTTAGATGTAAAACGTAGTTCAAGATTCAGAAACTCCAAGACGTGTAAGCCCCCACACGAAACAGATTAATTTTGTATCTTGAGGTACCACTGTACTACATTGTATGGTATTTGAAAATTGTGATGGGTTAGTTTGAATTACACTCTCATTGGTGTAAAGATTAAGTGTGTACTTTGTAAAAGTAAACTCTTCTAGAAGTTTTCTAGAATACAATTTAAGTTTTGGCATTACCCTTAAAAATATGTAAGCCTACTATAGTTGAAAGGTCTTATTATTGCAAATAGTTGTGCTGCAACTGATTGATGTATTTCCTGCATTGTGTTACAATTAATTTCTTATTTGTAAATAGACTTTTATTTACATTTAAACTTTTGTATTTTCAAGTTAAAGAATAATTTTAAAATAAATGTTAGCATGTTGATTGAGTCTAATTTATTCAACTGAACTTAACCACTAGAATATAAAAAAATTTTTTTTGAGTTTTAACATTTTTTTTTTTACAAAACAGTGTTACAGCAGTGTGCCTAATGAAGCGTCGATGCTATAAAAATGTATAAAAAAGTGAAAGGAGTATCTCTCCTTTTGAACTCTCATAACTGTCACCTATTGCTGGCATCTAAGAGTTTTTCAATGTTTTCATTTGGTGGATGGGTTCCATACAGAAGATGGGGAATTCTAGAATAAGTCTCACTAAGGTGAGATATCATTTTAGTTTTATATCTTTTTAACTTTAGTAAAAAGTTCTTTTTGTAAAGCCTTAGACTTTGTTTGATTTTTTAATAACTTCATTGACATGTGGATTCCATGATAGATTCTCATTTAATTTATTATGACTCTTAAGTATTTTGCATCTTTAGTTTGGGTTATTTTAAAAACAAAAAAAATTAGTTTGAGTTAGTTGTTTTCCATGAATGAAATAATTTGAATTTATTTGTTTCTTTTTCTTTGTAACTCATAATAGTTGACACTTTTCTAGATGGAAAGACATACTCTGGTTAGTTTCCCCTATTTTATTAATTCATTTCAGTCTTTTTTTCTATCTTTTGCTAAACTTCTCCCTCAATCCCGTAAGGAATCCCTGTATTGCAATCAACTGGTTATGAAATTTAAAAAATTGTGTAAAATGTATTTATGTTATTGTTGTCATACCGACTTCATTTTGTAAAATAATAATAGTTATTTTACATAACCAAAGGACCATCGTGACTTTAAAACTATTTTTACCTGTAGTTTAGAACTATTATTTTTATAATAAGGTACAGTCGAAACCGCTTAAGTCGACGGCGTTGGGGTATGAAAAATGGCATCGACATAACCGATGATCGAGTTAAAGCGAAAACCAATATGGCGGCAAAATATTAACATGCGCTTGAAATTTCTTTATGTACGTGTTGTGCGTTAATTAGTGATGGGACGATTAATCAGAATCGTATCGGAATATCGGGACCCTATTTCTTCACTCTTTCTTAAGGTTGTTAAGACCATTCGTTTTTAAAGACCGTTTAAGTTTAAATATAACGCCGTTTTGCGGTGATTCCCAGATTGAGCGATACTGTGCCTTCGAAGCCACTTGCTTGATTTTCCTTACAAGCTACACAAATAAGTAACCTACACATCCCCTCATTGTCCCCAAACCATTCTCTTCCTAATCATCTTCTTTGGGTCCGTCCCCTCAGCTTACAATGGACTCAGAATGGTCTATCGTGACCTATATATGACTCATGACAAAGCGAACTCTTCTCTATATAAACGTACACAAATAAATTAGGTACTCCTTTTGAACTTTTGAACCTTCAACTTTGACATATTTTAATTAATTCTAACCAATAGTTAAATGGCTTTTGCACACGGCCACTTCTTATGAATGAAACAATGAGAACAAAGCAGTAGTACAGTACATGTAATAGTCAAAATGAGGTTGAAGGATGAATGGTTGCCAATGACAACAAGTCTGCACACGGTACATTTTATTATTCCATACGATCCCCTCAGCTTACAATGGACTTAGAATTCCTTCGGTAAATTGATGCTAATAGGACTAACCAACAACAATGGTGTGGGAGATTGAGAGTGGGGGTGGGTAAACTGTCTGTAGTCTGTTATATTATATATTTTAAAATCTGGGGAGTCTTGTTTACAGTAAGCAGCCTATGATTTTGGTATCGTCCCAAAAGCCGGCGATTGCCATAGTACCAGAAGCAACACAGCGCTGAGAGCAAAACGCAAGTGGGCTGTGACGTCACCAGCAGACCCTGGTGAGGCAGAAACTTGGTCCCTTCCCTTGGTTATAAAAAAATCATAGCTAACATTTTCAAAAGCTGGCGATTGGTCATGGGGATAGAGATAACCAATGTTAAGTGGCAAATTTGACCCTTTTTTGTGCTCGTGTTATGAGGTTTCGGCGACTTAAAAAAATCGAATTAAACAACGAGAAAATGCTAAGACAAAGAGAGAATTTGGCGGTTCCAATAAAAAACATCGACATAATAGGGTGATCGAGCTAACCGAGCTCGAGGTAAGTGGGTTCGACTGTATAGTAAAATCGCATCTTCAAAAAAAAACATTAAAAGCTACAAAAAACTTCGCAAAATCGAGCGATAAAACTAGTGAGGGAAACGGCCACCATTGCCAGAATTCAAATACGGCATCTCTCACGCACTGAAGAGTATTTACTTTCTGTGGTTTCGTTTCTAAATAGAGATCTATCGAGGCACGCATTACCGCACTTTGGCATTACAGACGAGGTGGGCATTAAACATTAAATTGGTAGACCAAAATGTTTTTTTAAAGTTCTCTTTTTTATTGCATAGCTTTTTTAATTTAGAATTGAACCAACAATTGTTAATTCTAGTTGATGTTAGTTTTGTTGGAACATTTAAATAATATAAAACATTCTCATCCATTATAGTTTTTAGATTGGTTTTTATATTTATATCTTTCCAAATTTCTTCTACCGGGCAGCAGCAGACAAAAGCTTTCTCTCATAGACTTTTTCTGTCAGCTGGATAAAAACAGATTCCAAAAATTTTAGGATATTTTTAAAGACAATTCTCAGCTTGTTTGGCTTGACATGTGTGAGCAGACATTCTCAGTTATGAACTTTAACAAGAACCATGACAGGACGAGTTAAGTGACTCTACCTGCGTGATACTGATACCATACACATATCAAGTATCAAAATAGTGGCATTCACCCTTCGCTTTAAATTGTGCAATAAAAAAATTCTCAGTTTATGTCATTTTTAGCGCGTTTTCGAGATGTCGAAATCGCTATTGCCCCCGTTTTGTCCGCCTGTCTGTCATCACCATGATCACAGGATCCATAAGTCCTAGACCCATGATGTATATATGTTTTTTGTATGTCCTGACCTGCCATTGGTGCATCAACACTCAGTTACTCGATCCGTTAAAAAACCCCGTTAAAACTACCAAAAAACTTTGCGAATCGAGAGTTAACACTGGCACAAGGAACGGGCGCCATTGCCGGAAGTCGAATACATAGTTTTTCAAGCATTCAAGAGTGGTGTGAAATCGTGCAAAAGAATTAATTAGTGTTTTTTTTAGTTGACGTCATTAAAATATGTGTAAAAGTTTAGAGAGTTTTACTTCATCATTTGTGGTGACTTGTAGTTATATTAAAGAGAAAATAAAAAATTTTAAAATGTAAAGAAATGACTTTTAAATTAAAAAAATGTCAGGTATATTCATTACACAAGAAAATTCATAAAAATATGTCTAAAATCTAAACACAATTACTGATAACTACATAATGCTGATATCTAACATAAGTACTGATACATAATACGAAAATGCGCTAACACGTCCTGAGTTCTAATAGGGACCAGGCTTAACATGATTTTTTACTTATTATTATCTTAATCCGGCCCCGCATATCTTTACTTAGTAACTTAGTAGAATATGGCCAATCATGGCATGATTATGGCATTATGGCCATTTATGGCATGATCATGGGCATCATGATCTTGCAAAAAGTTTGGACGCCACTGGCCACTGCCCTAGTTCATAATCATTGTTTTGCTCAGCGGTTTAATAAGGACTAAGTGAAAGTGAATTCTGTGAATGTGAAATCACACTCACAGTGAGACATTCACTGTCAGTCAGTCATACACAGTATAACACATTCATTAAACAGTCAGTCAAGTCAATGTTTCAATTTCAATCAATCAGTTCAGTTGAGTTCGGCTCGGCCAGAGTCAGAATGAGAGGCCCAAGTAAGCGTAAGCACATGTAAGTACCACCACGGTTTACATTTTCACTGAATACATGGTATCGACCTTAAATAATTCATTTAAATCATTTCATTTTTAAATAAACTTCTTAAAGTTACCGGTGAGAATTCCAACTTTAATAAATAGTTCATGATCAGCCATGTTTAATGTTTACAAGGGTAACTAAAAAAAAAGTTACCAGCCACGAAATGAGTGAATATTTAATATTACATAATTCATAATTTTATTTTTATAAAATTATACTTTAAAATGTTTCAACATAATAAAATATTTTTCCAAATTTATTTTCATTTATTACTCTAATTTGAGTTTAAAATTAAAATATCTGATTTATTATTTACTTTAAAGTCCACTTCTATTTTCTTATTTTATATCGTTTATCTCTCTTGGTCTGTGTCCGGAAAAGGGGGGGGGGGGGAGGCAACTTTTTTTTTTCTTTAAATAACTTTTTTTTAAATGGAATAATTTATTTTTACTGAACATGTCCAAAACATATAGGGATATTTAAACACTATTTATGAGGGCAACTGTTTTCTATTTAATATTTTTGTTAATTCAATTTTTTAAAATGTATTTTTACAAAACATAATTTTTAACGGCATCTTATCTTATCTGTTACAGACGCTCCTTCTACACAGAAGATTATTGCGTCCTACGCTTATTCATGGTTTGTTTTTAGACCTGCATTCTTATTAGAGTTTTAAATTATTATAAAGTCTTGACTTTCCTGGTTTCTTCAGGCAACCAAAGCCACGCCCGAATTCCTGACGCGAAGAAAGAAAACTTGTATATCCAGTGGCGTAGCGAAGGGGGGGCAGGGGGGCGAATGCCCCCGGGCGCCACGTTAGGGGGGCGCCAAAATGAGTATTAAAACTCATTATTTAATTTAATTTTAATGTAAACTAATGTATCCCAAATACGTTTGCAAGATTGAATATTGGAGCTCCGAACATATCTTTATTACAAAACAGTTGTTAAACATGATTTAGGCGCCTCCATTGAGCGTTAAGGGGCGCCATTCTACTCATAAATAAATGACAAATCCAAATGTAGGATTGCTGATGTGTTGTTTTTTTTTTTTAATTTAAACAACTGTTAGTTGATGGTAGTGAGCAGTAAGAGACCAATACGATTCTTTTAATAGAGCTACCAGAGACGACACTAAAAGCAACCAAAATTACCAAGACAAGAAAAAGGAGTGGCTTAAAGCAGTGGTTCTCACCCTGTGGTCCATGGACCACTAGTGGTCCGCGAAGATTTGCCAGGTGGTCCGTGAGAGAAGCATGAAATTTACGCACTGTAGGATTAATCGAGATAGACTAGCAAGTAAAAGAATTAACGCAGAATTAAATATATTTCTGATCTGGCCATAATGGTTTTTAATTTTATCAAGCTCGTCAATTAAATTCTCGTCTCTTTGATTTCTTATGCTCGAATATGAATCTTGAACGTTAACAGTTACTAATGTATACTGAAGTTCGCTGGTTATCTGACTGTTTTAATTACGCGATGACGTAAGAGATTTTCATGTAGAAATAACTCAAAGCTTGTTGATAGTTTGAACCATGGCTAATGGGTTGCTGTTCTGGCTTACTTGGCTGAAATTTTTGAAAAGCTCAATAAACTTAATTCCACTCGGCAAGGAAAGCAGATACATTATATGACTCTCAGTGACAGAATGTC
>MUZC01000098.1:190602-208528 GCA_002072015.1 Radix auricularia | reverse complement strand
AAAAAAAAAAAAAGAAAAATCGCACTGTGAAGGGAGTAAAATGTTTGTGGGAGGCGTTCTCAATGGTGTCGGTATGTCAAAGCAAAGTTGGCTTCCTTTTATAGGAAACATCAGACACCACCTCATTTATTGCTTATTCACGTGTTTCATTTATGTTGCTATTTATTTTTTATAATGCACTTTGGTCACCATGACGTATGCCTATTAATTTCCAGCCATTTTAGTGATGACAAGCTTCAAACAAGATATCCTCATAGGCCTTAGTGTTTGATATAATAACTTTCTAACAGCCGTAAAAGTGTTAATTAAAACTGACATAGGAAAACATAAGACCTTTACTTTATTAATCTGCACATTTATCAATAAAGTATGTCAACATCTCTTGATATTTCCGAGTGTTGTTAGGAAAGAAAAAACATTGCAAAATTAGAAGCAACAAACAAGATAATTAGCCAACAATATGTAGACAAAGTGGACTTAAAGTACTTGTTCTGAGTATAATTCAATGTGAAGGTGGGAATAATTTAGCGCTCAGCAGTGAAATGGTTCCTATTTCAAACACATTTCACAGTTGGTATAATTATGATTGAAAATTAACGACTTCACAGAGATATTACCTAAAGCTAATATGAAATTATTGTTACGAAATGAATGCTGCACTTTATTGCTTTTTAATTTTGTCTGAGTCTGTCCGTAACTTAGAACCAATACGCTTAGTACGTCCATTGGTTTTAACATCACAGGCGGGCCTTCAAGTGGGCACCTAGTTTTAACATCACAGGCGGGCCTTCATGTGGGCTCCTAGTTTTAACAATACAGGTGGGCCATTGAGTGGGCATCTAAACATCACAGGTGGGTCTTCATGTGGGCACCTAGTTTTAACATCACAGGTGGGCCATTGTGTGGGCACCTAGTTTTAACATCACAGGTGGGCCATTGTGTGGGCACCATTTTTAACATCACAGGTGGGCCATTGTGTGGGCACCATTTTTAACATCACAGGTGGGCCATTGTGTGGGCACCTAGTTTTAACATCACAGGTGGGCCATTGTGTGGGCACCTAGTTTGAAGATCACAGGTGGGCCTTCATGTGGGCACCTAGTTTTAACATCACAGGTGGGCCTTCATGTGGGCACCTAGTTTTAACAATACAGGCACCATTTTCAAACAAAGGAAGTTTGAAAAGTAAAAGGGGGGGGGCGTAATAAATTGTGGAAAATTCTAGTATTAATATAAAAAAAAATTGAAAATGTCACTGATTATAATAAAACTATATATAACTAGGATGCTGTTTTTTTCTAAAGCCCAAGTAACTTACGTGAATTATATTGCATGCCTCCGAATCAGTGTGTCCGACAACCAAAAAACACAGTTCATCGCTTATTTATGGGTAATATTCCTTGTTTGATTAATTCGAAATATTTAGCTTCCTGAGTTCCATTTCCAAAATTAAAATATATGCTAAAAATGACGTCATGTAATATTTTACGGCTAGAAACATCCCACGCTCCATTAATCTCGAAACCAAAATGAGTGTGATTTTACGTCGGCATTTTCCATTTTTTAAAAACCAGAGTGATGTCCCTCAAGGTTACAGAATCCTTTAGCGTTACATAATTAGTCTGGACTTTTATTATATCTTATTATGAAAAAAAATATATAAATATATTTTTTTACCTAAATAAAATTAGAGATTTATTTGCACCTACACATACACACACGTACACACATTTATAACATGAATTCAACTTTAGTGACTTACATAACCTTATATTAAGGTAGATGGTAATAGAATTTTAAAATGAGTATAGGTTTATTTTCAGTGTCAATTTACTCGTAACTAAAATTCATGTTTTTGAATGTAGACCTGCTAAGACAAGGACCCCTATACATATAGAAGTGGATAGTAGGTCAACATTTCGCTATATGCTGTGCCATGTTATAAATCGAAAGCCATTTTAAAAAAAAATATTTTTAAAGTTAATTTCTTTAACTTCAAAAATAAATTTATATTATTGCGCTCGAAAGCCCACGCAGTAAGGTATCAATTAATTTTAGTTTTACAAAAATCTTGTATTTAAAATCTTGAAAGGTTCATGAAGTGTCGAAATGTTGATATTTTTACGTCATACAATATGTGAATGAACTCATTGTGTCCAACATCCTTCGATGAGGATTTATTGTTGCCGAAATATGAAACTATAATTTTTGTTTCAGGCTATTCCTCAAAATTTTAAGAGCACAGAATGGCGAATGTTTTGTTTACTGTTTTGTCAAATTTGAGAAGCGTGGGTTCGGAAAAAAATAAATTTCTCCTAAAACTTCGTTTGCTCTAAGATTTCCCTAAAAGGGCGTTGTGAGTAATTACGTCATATCATCGTTCAAGAAATCGAATCAATCCCATATCGCATGCAATGAGTGTAAATGTGTTAAAAAATAAAAGGAGTCTAAGATTAAGGAAATCGATTACATCGGACGAGAACACTAAATTACTTGAGAGAATTCTGCAAACCAGTGTGACGTCATTGGGTATGCTGCGAGACCAAGGGAATATTCTACAGCGTACTTAGGGAATGCTGGGAAGAAAAATAGTCATGGATTGTGTGTACATAGGGCTTTACCAGAAGAGACGCGTAATTTGAATAATACATATTTTGGGAATTCCCTGTGTACATATGGATGGTGTGAAAATTCAAGTAGTCCATTAGTTAGTGCCCGTGAGATAGTACTGCCATTAAAAAAAACATTAATTATAGTTTAATAACCATTTCCCTTTTTACAGCTGTATTACTGCACAGTCATTTGCCCCTCTTTTATTATTTTCATTTTTGTTAAATATCCTTAAATGTATTGTTTGAAATGATTATTTAAAATATAATAAATTTTAAAAATTATTTTATTTTATTTTTTATTCTTAGAGCTACTGCAGACACTAAAAGAAATATACATTATTTTGAAAAGAATTGATATCAAGGACGCTTTGAAAAGTAGTGGCATAGTTTTAGAATTCCTATTTAATTCAAATGGTTTTCTCAAAGATATGTAGTTGTAAACGAGAAATATTTGTAACCAAAAACATAGAAACTGAAAATATTTTTTTAAATATTTATTTTCTAATAATTTGGTATTAGATATTCTGCACACAGAATGAATATAAAGACATTTTATATTATTTTCTAATGTTTTTTACGCTAAAATTAAAAAAAAAAAGTCAATTCTAATCTTATTTTATTTTAAGCAAGGAATGTTTTAGAAAAAATGTAGAGAAGCAAAGAGACATTTCTGATAGACGTCTCACATGCATTACATCGTGTAAATCATAATTAATTACAAACAAACTTCAGATATAAACAACTTGACCCACCAGACCAAGGTCAGGATATCAAAAATCACAGTAAAGCCTGTTTTGTTATGTGGAGCAGAAACATGGCGGATTACAGCAGCCGTATCGAAAAGTCTTCAAACATTTATACACACATGTCCCCGAACAATTCTCCGAATCCGCTGGCCCAACATCATCACCAACGAGGACCTCTGGCAGCGCGCACAACAAAAGCCAGGGGAAGAGCTAATGCGCCAGAGCATATGGAGATGGATTGGCCACACACACAGAAAACCTTTATCCAGCATTGTGAGACAAGCCCTTGCCTGGAACTCCCAGGGCATGAGGAAAAAAGGTCGACCAAAAATGACCTGGAAAAGAGAACTGGAGACAGACTCCAAAAAGGGTGAGCACAGCTGGGGACAGAGAGATTGGAGCAGGACCGGGATGCCTGGAGAGCCTTTGTTCGTGGCCTATCCCCCAGATTTGACGACAGGTGATGATGATGATGATGAGTACAAACCAAAAACTAAATGCATCTTTAGCGTCGTTCACTACCGATGTCAGTCTGTGCAGGATTAAACAATCTTCCCTTTCTTCAGGGGCTGCTCAAGTCTCGGTGTTAGGCCCCTTGTTTCTAGAATACATCAATGACTTAGCTGGAAGCTGACCCATTTAGCGCTGCTTTATACACTGCTGTGTCCATGGATCTCAAACAACTCAGAACGAAGACCAAGGATAATAGAAACAATCTAAAGTTTTCATCTTTTTAAAAAAAAAAAAATTAAAAAAAGATCGTGCTAAACACAATAAATATATAGATGCGCTACTTATATAAATATCTTTATTTAAGTCAATAATTAGCATGCCGTTAAAGGGCGTTAGTATTGTTTAGGACTTGGGGGTTGCCCTGCTTTTTATTTCTCTACACGGCAGTTCATAAACATTTTTAATTGTGAGCGAATAATGGAGCACATTTTAGACGCTTAAATGAATTATTTATTTTTTTTACAAAAAATATGATTTGCAGAAAGTTTTTTTTATTTATTAAACATAGAAAAATACAAAATTTTTGTGTGCTGGTTTAGTTATAACCTAAAATGCAAAAAAAAAAAATATAATAAGCCCTTAGACTACCTTTGTTATGTTTTAAAACTGAAAATTTTCACATTCCTCGAAACATAAATTTGGCACACAAGTATCAGCGTCTTAGTCTCCCCTTAAGGCGCAATTATGATAAACTCAATGTTAATATCTTTGATTGTTTGTCATGTAGCCAAAAATTATCTCATTATTTTTCCGACGTTGAGCAGATAGGAAGGAGAGTCTTGTCAGAGACCAAAGGTGACAAAATGATCAGTACCGACTTGTCCCCTTGTCACAGACAAAATGATCATTACTGACTTGTATTGTGTAAGAAAAAATGTTGTACAATGAATGAAGTAAGAAGATAAACAGCACAGGTATCTTGTACACAGGTGTCAACAGGAGCAATGTTACCACCCCCTTAATGTCACGGTATTTACTGTAAGACAAAATTGAGGTTGCGCAATATTCCTTAGGATCCATTCTTATCTCATTTCACTGTTTTTGACATGTCCATCTCTTTATATCCCATCTTACTGTCTTTGACATGTCCATCACTTTATATCCCATCTTGCTGTCTTTGACATGTCTATATCTTTATTTCCCATCTTACTGTCTTTGACATGTCCATCTCTTTATATCCCATCTTACTGTCTTTGACATGTCCATCACTTTATATCCCAACTTACTGTCTTTGACATGTCCATCTCTTTATATCCCATCTTGCTGTCTTTGACATGTCCATCTCTTTATATCCCATCTTACTGTCTTTAACATGTCCATCTCTTTATTTCCCATCTTGCTGTCTTTGATATGTCCATCTCTTCATATCCCATCTTGCTGTCTTTGACATGTCCATCTCTTTATATCCCATCTTACTGTCTTTGACATGTCTATATCTTTACTTCCCATCTTACTGTCTTTTACATGTCCATCTCTTTATATCCCATCTTACTGTCTTTGACATGTCCATCTCTTTATATCCCATCTTACTGTCTTTGACATGTCCATCTCTTTATATCCCATCTTACTGTCTTTGACATGTCTATATCTTTATTTCCCATCTTACTGTCTTTGACATGTCCATCTCTTTATATCCTATCTTACTGTCTTTGACATGTCTATATCTTTATTTCCCATCTTACTGTCTTTGACATGTCTATATCTTTACTTCCCATCTTACTGTCTTTGACATGTCTATATCTTTATTTCCCATCTTACTGTCTTTGACATGTCTATATCTTTATTTCCCATTTTACTGTCTTTGACATGTCTATATCTTTATATCCCATCTTACTGTCTTTGACATGTCTATATCTTTATTTCCCATCTTACTGTCTTTGACATGTCTATATCTTTATTTCCCATCTTACTGTCTTTGACATGTCTATATCTTTATTTCCCATCTCTGAATCTTTGACATGTTCTGACATTCAACAAAATGTTAATCATTTTTTTCAAAAGTTTTGGAATTTATTATGAAAATTTTAAAATAGAATAAAAGTTACACAAATTATTTAAGCTATATTATTAGACAAATACAGGTAGACACGTTTCAGCAAATACAATAATCTGTACAAATAAATAACCAGAGGCGTTAAAATTAACTTCACTTGGTGTACATAGTTTAAACCTCATCACGAACAACTAATCAAATCTAAAAGAAAAGGAGGTCGCACTAGTGCACAACAGATACAAATTACTGAAGAACATAAAGAATGTTTAGACATTAGAATTCAAAATTAAATCTGAAAAGATATACCCGTTTGTGTGTAAAATTTTATACTTAGTTTACAATGAATGTATCAAATCTTTTTACATGTATTAATAAAACTTCCTCATCGTTTGGGTTTACATACGTTTACATATAATTGTTTCTATTACTCTTACCGATCAAAAGAATGAAGTCCTTGATCTGTATGAACTTTTTATTATACAATAAATAATTATCTTTGTGTTCTATTCTGTTCTTTGCTGTTCTGTTACACTGAGTTTCTTCTTCTTCAGCCTCAGAGTGAGATGACGTAAGCAGGTATCTGTCGTAATCCTTGTCGTTGACAGGACGAGACAAACGATCAGATGCTTTGATAGCCTCTCACAAGTTGACACTAGCGTGGGACGTGTTTACATTGTCTTTGTGGTGTTGTGTCGTCAGCAAAGGATTGTCTGGGTATGTGACAGGGCGGATCTAAGAGCCCCATCTTGTGTGTGTGTGTGTAACAGGGTGGGTCAGAGGGCCCCATCTTGTGTGTCGGTGACTCTGCGGATCAGAGGGCCCTCATCTTGTGTATTGGTGACTGTGCGGGTCAGAGGGCCCCATCTTGTGTGTGGGTGACAGGGCGGGTCAGAGGGCCCCATGTTGTGTGTGGGTGACAGGGCGGGTCAGAGGGCCCCATCTTGTGTGTGTGTAACAGGGTGGGTCAGAGGGCCCCATCTTGTGTGTTTGTAACAGGGCGGATCAGAGAGCCCCATCTTGTGTGTGTAACAGGGTGGGCCAGAGGGCCCCATCTTGTGTGTGTGTAACAGGGTGGGTCAGAGGGCCCCATCTTGTGTTTGGGTGACTGTGCGGGTCAGAGGTTCCAAGTGTTAACAACCATTGTTAGAGACGAGGTAACATCGGTTTGTTCTTGAGGTAAGTAGATGTAAAAATAAATGTCTTAGACAAAAAATAAACAAATAGGTAAATAAATAACCAACAACAAACACATTACTTTACATAGAAGCTTAAAAAGAATGTAGAAAAAATATCATTATTTTGATTAACTTTCATATTTTTTGTGCAATATTTGTATAGTTAAAATTATAAGAGGATCTGTTTCACACATTCGTTGATACAGAGGCGTCACTAGGCTTGGTGTCACCGGGGCGGTAGCTCAAGGTATCACCCCTCACAACTTAACCCATAGAACTCCTGCGAGTTTTCCAGTGCAAAATAACGGGAATATACAGAATTTACATTTTGGTGTCACTCCCTGATGGTGTCACCCAGGACGGCCCGCCCCCACCGCACCCCTCTAGCGACGCCACTGCGTTGATATAAAGTCTTTAAAAATTAATAACAATTTTAACCTGCTCCCTCCAAAAACAAACCGTGGAGGTGGGGAGCGTTGTAAACCCCGACAATAGTTCGAAGGGAAGTAAGAAAGTTAAACAAAACTTGACAAACTCACATTGACCGCGGTCTGCCTAACTGAAGGAATATGTAAATCTTTATCAATCAATATTGAGAACTTCTCTAAATACATCAGATAGAAGATTTTTTGTCTCTGACGCAGACACGACCTGAACATAAGAAAACGGAACCCGCCCATTTCACCAAAAGTTTAACCACCAGCAGACGACCAACCACTAACTCGCTCCCGCCAGTTATATTTATCGTCAACCCGCTTGACCTCATACGCCGTGACGTGTGCAGATCGCTTCCCAAAAAACGCGGCGTTCTTCTCGGAATTCTCAAAGGTAAATATAATAAGTGCCACGTTATGGGGCGTCCCAGTGAAAAGATGAAATTGATTTTCTAATAAAACGGGATAAGACGGCCTCAAGGGCCCTTGGCAGCGATGCCAGTAATTCGTTTATTTAGCTCGTGAAATTCCAACAGAAAAATGGGGAGACTAACTCGTAAAGGGAAATAATCCCGTTATAATGCCGAGCAAGGGAAATCTCACCCTGCGATAGAATGGTTGGCAGTTGCGGCGCTTTGATTCCCTTTCTTCATCACATGAGATGCTATGCAGAGAGTTGACCAAATTGTACGATCTGTTGGCGTATGATTCGACCCCCCACCCGACACTTTTCGTTACTGCGGCTTTTCCTTTCAGTAACTCTTTAACTTCTTCTTAAATACCGTGTCTAGAGTTACAGGCACGCACACCAACACACACACACACACAAACTATTATCTTGCTAACTACGGGACGTATATTAAGTAGTGGGGAATAGCTCATCTGATAGAATGAGTTAACACATCCTGAGGGGAAAAGAGTTATTTCTTTTCTCGCAGTGGAAAATACAGAGTTATGTGAGTAATAAAATATAAAAGCTGACCAGTCTTCTGATAAATTTCGGACATTGTAAAATGTGTGTATCTAACTGTATCCAGAGCCGATTGAGTGCGGCAATCTCTACCCTGCTGTTGGCTTAAAATAGTCATTAATACGTCTGTCGAGATTAACATCAAAGTGAAACTCGGGTCTGGAAATGCAGAGAAAAAAAATAAGAGTCTTTTTTTTTTAAAATCATCACCAAGCACATACATTTTGGGTGACACGAATTAAAAAATAAGATTTTCAAAGATCATTGGATGCCCCAAGTTAATTATTGGTTATTACTTACAACAACAAAAATATTTTTTTTTATATAAAAAAAAATTTAAAAACCCAACAAAATACACAAACTAATTGTGTAAGACGACAATAAATTTAAGCTTTATTCATGAACTAATACTAATAACAGTAAACGTTTCGGCTAATGCCTGTTATTAGTATTAGTACATAAATAAAGGTTAAATTTATTGATTTCTTACACAATTAGTTTGTGTGTTTTGAATTTTTGTTGTAAAGCTTTATGCAGTCCCATTCTGTATGTTATTACTTACAGTACATAAATGACAGTTTCTTATATAAGTATAATTTGTTTACTGTTCACTACATGATTTTAAAGTTTAAGTATACATTGCTGGATAAATAATATAATACATTGTACCTCAGTTGGAAGCCCAACCCCGATATCAAGAATATACAATACTAGATATGTGGCAGTTTTTCCTTTATTGAAAGCGTCAACAATTTCGGATCTAACGAATTACAATATAACCATATCAAAAGATCACACCAGGAATGGTATTTTATTTAAGGACTTTAAAAAAACTTTAGAAGTTGGGCAAAAATACAGTTATACCGCATAGATATATGACAATTAGGGATGTGACGAAATTCGAATTCGAATCCGACGACATTTGAACTTCGACGTTTTTTGAGCAAATTCGAATTCGACGGATTAAAAAAATCCGTCGGATTTGAATTTGAAAAATTACCGTTTTCAGATGAAACACGGCCGTAGAAATCGTAACTAAAATTTAAAAACCCGAAATAAAGAAAGCAGATAAAACTAAACTCCTAGACCCTTACTCAGCTGTCCATAGATTAGACGTCGTATTTAATCATGAACGTATTTTAGATACACCCCTCTCATGAAATTGTTTTATCCGAGTTTTCTAAACCAAGGAATATATATGAATGGATATATAATAGTGTTTTAGTTTGTGTTTACATGAAAATATATTTATATAGTAATGGTTAATAACATGTACAGTACATACATACACCAGTACAACTTATTCTAACATTAAAAATCCAATTCCGCCATTCCGATCTGCATTCTCATTCCGATGTTTAGGGTGTCTCGTTTTCATCCTGTATTCTGCTGTAAACAAGTTAAAATGGCGGTTGAAATTAAGAAATCGAGTATCGTTTGGGATTTCTTTTAATTAAAAGTTCTTGACGATAGTAAAGCAGTTTGTAAGTTGTGTAACAACACATTTTCGAGTGGTAGTGCTAAAGAGCGCAGATACTCAACGTCATCTTTGTTCACACACTTGCGCTCACGCCATGGTCCTGAGTTAGCGCGAGCTGAACGTGAGAGAGGTGAAATTCCAAACTCTGAATCGGAGGTAGACCAGTCACGGTCGACAGGAAAAGTAAATACAGCCTCCTCCACTTCAAGAGCTAGACCTGCAGAGACAACATTGGAGGAGATATTGGCTAAACGCCAGACGTGGAATGCTGACCATCCGTCCACAGTTCAAGCTACCAGGTATTTGGCAGAAATGATTGCAGTTGACTTGCAACCATACTCAATTGTTGAAGACGAGGGCTTCATACAGTACTCTAAACACCTTGAACCCAGATATAAGCTACCTTCTCGTCGACTTCTGGCCGATCCTGTTATTCCAGACATGTACATGAAGGTTAATGAGACTGTGCAAAAATCTGTTAATTCTGCCATTAAAATATCTTTTACAACCGACACCTGGACCGAAAGTACCACAACAAAAGCCTTCATAGGTGTCTCAGCACATTGGATAGACAGTGAATGGCAGAGAAAGTTTGCTGTCTTGAAGTTTGAGGAGTTTAGTGGTAAGCATACAGGTGACCTGATTGCTGTTCAATTTGAAAGAGTGTTGGCTGAATGGAATATACCTAAAAAGTCTTGTGTGGTTTTACTGCGTGATAATGCAGCTAACATGATCAAAGCATTTGATCGTGAAGACATTCTCAGTATTGGTTGTGCACTGCTCACTTTTTAACTTGCCATTTATGACTGCATATTCGACCAGAAGGTTGTCTGTGATGCACTGGCAGTCTGCCGTCGATTGGTAGGTCACTTTAAACATTTATCACTGGCATCACAGCGTCTGGCTGACATTCAACGAGAGCTTCGGTCTGAAGTTTTGCGTCCAGTCTAAGATGTAGCCACCCGTACATATTACCTGATCGAGCGTCTGCTTAAGATAAAACGTTCAGTGTCTATTATTTTCTGAAATTGATGGCATGCAAGACAAGACACTGACTCCCAACATGTGGTCAATTATCGAGAACGTTAAGCACATGCTGGAACCACTGGAAAAATTGACATGTGAACTCAGTGCATACGAAGCATCTTTATCTGCTGTTATTCCTGGTGTGCTTGGCTTGAAACTAACACTGGAAGCTGACCACCGTGATTCAGGAGTAAAAAAATGAAGACTTGACTGATAGCTGCCATCACAGAAAGGTTCGAGCACCTGTTGGCTAATGAGGTTGCCACCTGTGCAACTGCATTTGATCCCAGATTTAAGTTGGCATTTCTGAAAACAGATGAAGTACGTGACACCGTCAGAAGTAAAGTGCTGAACAGTGCAATCGCATTGACACGCCATGCAACCCAGTCAGAGTCAGGACGGTCAGTTGACAATGCTGCAGGCACAACTCCATCAGAACAACCATCATCTTCTTCATTAACTTCAGTTCTTTCCACATCCACCGCCGACAGCGCCACAGGCGGTGAAGGTGACATTTGTGCGGAATTGTACAGAATATCAGAAGGAGGAATGACACCTATTGTTGATGACAGTAACACAGTTGCTGTTACAACAGAGGTATCCACTTACTTCAGTGAACCACTGATCCCATTCAAAGAAGATCCACTTTTATGGTGGAAAGGCAATCAGTACCGATATTCATTTCTTGCCCAGCTTGCTCGAGTCTACCTGAGCCCACCACCCTGCAGTGTCCAAAGTAAACGCAATTTAAGCACAGCTGGACAAGTGTATGATGACCGTCGCAGCAGACTACTGCCAGACAATGCTGAGAAACTGGTGTTCTTGAAGTTTAATCTGCCATTAATTACTTTCAAGTACTGAGGCTTCATGTGAATGTTACAATAAACATTATCTTTAATTTTGTTTAATACTCTCATAACTCTCCAATTTTAAGAACTTAGTTTTAATGTCCCTAAAAGTTGTTTGTCAAATTGTTTTAATTTTTTACTTGATTTTATGCGTTTTTAAAAAATTTAGGTTCAAATTACTTTGGTGGAATTAAATTCATTCATTTTGTTTATATTTTTAAACTGCAATATGCATTGTTTTTGAATTACTTATTTTTGTGATTAAAAATCCTTATTGTTATGGGGGACACGGGACTGACACCTTGTTATACTCCCTTTTCAAGCCAAGTGTTGACCAAATCCGCATCCGCATTCGAATCGGACGGATTTAGATTTGCCAAATCCGAATCCGACGGATGCGGATTTTCATCAGCTCCGGCACATCCCTAATGACAATTCTACAAGCTTTAATCCATGTGTTTTTGTTTTTACAGCAGTTATTATAAAGCGTTTATAATTTTTTACTTGACCATAATGTACGATTAACATTGCCTCTTAATTAATGTTTAAGTATAAAGCGGTAAAGTATTCACCGCATGCAGGTCGTGCTGCTTATATTGGTTTGTATTTATAAATGAAAAACATTGTTACCACGATTACTTTATCAGAGCGTCTTTATGAAAAACATTGTTACCACGATTACTTTATCAGAGCGTCATTATGAAAAACATTGTACATCTCTGTACTTCTTCGATACGCATTCAAGGATAGCAGTGAGGGAATCTGGTTACATACCAGAGCTGATGGAGGACTTTTCAACACTGCCCGCCTCCGAGCCAAGACCAAAACGACGGATGTCCTAATTCGAGAGCTACTATTTGCGGATGATGCGGCACTAACAGCACATACAGAATCTGGTTTGCAACAACTCGTGTCAAGCTTCTCCAATGCCTGCAAAGAATTTGGTCTGCAAATCAGCTTGAAAAAGACAAACATCATGGCCCAAGACACTCGACCTCCTCCTACCATAAATATCGATAATGAAAACTTGGAGGTTGTGGACAGCTTCACCTACTTGGGATCCAAGGTCTCCAATACACTGTCCATTGAAGAAGAAATAAACAGCAGAATTGGCAAGGCAGCCGCAACAATGGCTAAACTAAATAAGCGGGTCTGGCAAAACACCAAGCTAACGGAGAAAACCAAACTGTGCGTCTATCGAGCCTGTGTCATCAGTACACTACTATATGGGAGCGAGACATGGACCACTTATACATCACAAGAGCGTAAGCTTAACAGCTTCCATTTGAGATGCTTGCGCCGCATCCTTGGTATTAAATGGCAAGAAAAAGTGCCTAATAGTGAGGTACTAACGCGTGCCAATACCCAAAGCATGTTCTCAATTCTTAGTGAAAGACGCCTGAGGTGGCTAGGACATGTCAAAACAATGAGCCCCGGCCGCATCCCGAAGGACCTCCTATATGGTGAACTTGCTTCAGGAAAGAGGAAAACAGGTCGCCCACGCTTGCGATTTAAAGATGTCTGTCAAAGGGACATGAAAGCAGCCAAAATACATACAAGTGACTGGGAGTGTAAGGCAGAAGACCGATCTACGTGGCGCACAGTTGTCAAAGAGGGCGTCATAGTAGCCGAGGAGCGAAGAATGGAGGAGGCTGCAGACAGAAGAGCTAGGAGAAAGGCCAAAACATTTGGAAGCACAGAACTCGTGTGTAAAAACTGTGGCAAAGACTGTCACTCAAGGATAGGACTGCACAGTCACTCGAGGAAATGCAACCCAACCCCAAGGTGATGCACCATCGTCTCGCGAGACGGAAGGATGCCGGAGATTATGAAAAACATTGTTACCACGATTACTTTATCAGAGCGTCGTTATGAAAAACATTGTTACCACGATTACTTTATCAGAGCGTCATTATGAAAAACATTGTTACCACGATTACTTTATCAGAGCGTCGTTATGAAAAACATTGTTACCACGATTACTTTATCAGAGCGTCGTTATGAAAAACATTGTTACCACGATTACTTTATCAGAGCGTCATTATGAAAAACACTGTTACCACCATTACTTTATCAGAGCGTCGTTATGAAAAACATTGTTACCACGGTTACTTTATCAGAGCGTCGTTAGCAACGAATGTTGTCTTCGTGTGAAGTATTCATTGGGCTTCTTGTAAAATCGATTGAAGATTAAATTTTACTTTCATATCTGCAAAGTTTTTTTTTCAGTCATGTCCAACCTTTTCTTTCACTATTCACAAATATTGCCTAACACCGTTTTCAAATGATATCAATTTATGTAGACATTAGAAACTATTGATGCTGGCCGAACCATGATTAGTTTCAACAACTTCAAGCTATTTTTTAATATCTATTGTGATATCAATATGGCCAAGACAATAACAGGGGGATCGAGTAAATCTCTGGAAATATTTGTTTACTTTGATACAAACTAACACAAAAGAACAGTTACTACATGTTGGCTAATCTCAAGAGGGTTGGGGGTGGTGGCTTTAATCTGTGTTTTTAATCTCATCTTTGCTACACCTCTATCGCTGCAGTTGATCAATAAATAAGGTTCGAATGGCTTCCTCCTTTGAAAAAGGTCATGACCTAAAGTTCGATTGGACCCAGGTGTCTATATGTGACAAAGATACCTAAAATTGTGACATTTTCGTTTCCCAAAGAAACATTTAATATTTTTAACGTACCTAATTATATAAACTGTGTGACACGTATGATTTATGTTTTGAATTTAGCTTAAATCCAAGGGGCCGGTCATCACTTTATCCATATACATCTTGTTGGCATCCGTCTGTCTCAAGAGACGATGGTGCATCACTGTTGGGTTGGGTTACATCTTCTCGAGTGGCTGTGCAGTCCTATCCCTGAGTGGAAGTCTTTACCACAACTTTTGCACACTAGTTCCGTGCCTCAAAGCATTTTGGCCTTTCTTCTAGCTCTTCTGCCTGTAGCCTCGGCTTCGCTCCTCGGCTGCTACGACGCCCTCTTTGACAACCATGCGCCACGTAGACCGGTCTTCTCTTTGACAACCATGCGCCACGTACATCGGTCTTCTCTTTGACAACCATGCACCACGTACATCGGTCTTCTCTTTGACAACCATGCACCACGTAGATCGGTCTTCTCTTTGACAACCATGCACAACGTAGATCGGTCTTCTCTTTGACAACCATGCGCCACGTACATCGGTCTTCTCTTTGACAACCATGCATCACGTAGATCGGTCTTCTCTTTGCATTACCAATCACTTGTGTTTACTCTGGCTGCTTTCATGTCTCTCTGGCAGACATCTTTAAATCGAAGACATGGGTGACCCGCGTCATCTTTTCCGATCTGTGATTTCCTAATAGAACACAAATAACAACATGCGCAATCTCTTCCATTGACTAAAATTATCTCGGTACACAGGAATTTCCCAATGTGTCTCTTTCATCCAACGAAATCTCGGCACACACACAAATAATTTTTAAAATCTAAACCATAAAACAATATTTTAAAATTAATACTCCCTTTCTTTGTAAATTAAGTTCACCACGAGTCAATGTCACTCAGTTCCGTCGCCCCTTTCCTCTTTTTCTTGTTCGTCTTGGTGCGGTGCAAAATAGTGAAGGTGCGAATTACTGCAGTTTGCATTAGATTGAAGATGCTTTCAATGTCGAAGCTCCGAAAAATCCAAAAACCAAATTACAAAATTACTAAAATTAACTTGTTGTTTCATTTAAACGGAAATTTTATAGATCATTTTGATCGTTCTCACGAATCTGCCTGCAAGTATTCAGCTCGATTTAAACACGGGAGAAGTTTTTAAAAATCCTTCCAAAGTTTTTGCGACACACAGAAAAGCAGACACTAAGAGTTGAAATAAAGGGAGTATTTAAATGGAGTAAAAATAGATCCAAACATCAAGTACTGAGTACTAACAACAAACAAAATCATTTGATCACATGGAGCATGGAAGTACACTAAACGTTTGAAAATCTTGTTCACCATGAATTTGCATTGCCAGGAAAGAAACAAACAAATTTTATCCCACTGTCGGTTGCATTTCCGAAAACTGCCCCTTTTCTTTTCAAGGGGAAACCATGGTGAAACAAAAATAATCTTAATTTTGAGTTTTAATTAACGGATTCGTGCAAAATTTGTTTTATTACATAGTGGTTGTTATAACTAACGCAAAACCGTTTAAAATTTTTAAATCGCTCAAAAAAAGATAACGATTTGTTTGGGAAATCAAGCGGTATATATCACAGATGGCGCTTTTATAAGAAAACTGCACAAAAAACAGCAACACATCACCGCTGGTCCGAGAATATGTACTATTAATATCACCACGACAGTTTTAGCGTGGAATTTCGACATTCGCAGAATGCTTCGCTTACAAGTACCTACATGACATGGTGGTTCGAATATTGTGTTTAACTTGCAAGAAGTAAATTATTACTGTTTCAGGTTTCACAAATTTATTGTAAGGTACCTTATTAAAAATTTAATTTACTTTGTTTTTATTGCATTAAAGTACCATATATTACCTGTGTTTTTCATTAAAATAAGGCTATTCATTGAAGATGAATGGTTATTAAATTTTCCGTTAATAAACACCACAATAACACAAATAATTCCGAAAAATACACACTTAAAAAAATTTCAAGCGTCTTGGAAAAATTGACAAATGAAGTAACTAGTAAAACGAGATCAGATGCTGGAATTTTATTCAGTTCAATGCAATCTTTTTCTTTTCTATATTTCAATTTATGGGAACCCGTCTTTTTCAAATTAATGCAAACCGATTTCATGGAGCAAAGATTTGTGCTAATACAGAAAGCTGTTATACAGAGTTGGAGGTATTACATGAACAAAAGTTAGAGGGAGAAAAATATGAGTGGGGAAAATTCAGAAGACGTGTTTCTATCTCTAGAGCAAGAAGTACGAAAAGAAATGTTTTTATCCATATATATTATTACGAGCAAAATACCCGTGCTACGCTACGGGGTAGGCACAATAGGAATAACTTTATTTTGGTTTTGGGTCTCAAATTCTACTTTAAAATGAATGTAAACGCATCTGGAAAGTAGGGTAGTGATAAATCGAACACCTTCTTAATAAAAACAACGATATGTGTGTCGAGAAAAATAAAAATATTATTAATTTAAATATAACCCATCGATTTTGGTATTTCTGCTTTAATATAGCATCGTTATTATCATCCGTGGCTTGCTCCACCACATACTTCCAGCTAAAGCCCTTGTAGGGCCCTGGCCTGCTCCACCACATCCTTCCAGCTACAGCCCATGTAGGGCCCTGGTCTGCTCCACAACATCCTTTCACTCAGATCGTTTGATGACTTTCTTTCACGATGCTCGAAACCCTTTAATAACGCATGCTATATACTCTACCAGGATAACAAATGTCGTTAACAGTTACAAAAATCTAACGTGCAAGGCTCACTTTCTTTTCACGTGAATTAAAACATGAAAACAATATCTTTCCACATGATTCCTTTGGTTCTTAGAAAACTCACATTTCATTTATAGTCTAAGCATAATATTAGTTCAAGACGAATAGAATATGCTTAGCCAGATAATATTTGTGAATATTGTGGCTTGGGGAGAGAGGAAAATATGGTTTATTTGTTATCAAGGCACATGTTCCTTTAACGTGTATAAAAACATAAGAACAATGCTGCTTTTAAGACAATGGTGAGAAATTGATCTCTTTATAAATGTTATGTCAATCATTCTATATTCCCACACATTTTTTCTAATAGTAACAATTCACTTTATATCAATCTTTATTCCCGTTGTACACTTTTCATCTAATAAACTCAAAACAGCTTGGCACAAAATGAGTTGTTGTCAGTGTGGGTTTTTTTTCGACATAACACGCACTTTCTTATGCTATATCCTACTTATAAGTCATAATACCCGTGATATTTCTTTACACTTGATATATTTACACCTTAAAGAACAGTTTTTACCTAAAGCGTATGTCATACAACCGCATTGTTCGAGAAACGTACCCAATTTTTTAAAATGGATGTTTCATCATTCGTTAGGACTTTGAGTAAAATACATGTTATAAGATTACTTTTTTCATGGGAAAAGCTCT
>MUZC01000098.1:168945-182777 GCA_002072015.1 Radix auricularia | reverse complement strand
GGTAAAAAATCGGCCAAAATCGCGTGACGTCATTTATGGACGGCCCCTAAGTATCTTGTATTTTTATGTTTTAATTATAGGTAAATCATCTTATGAGGCCTCTTTTATTACTGCTTACATAAATAGGGCATGGAATGGTAAAATTGTTCGCCTCCTTTTACAATGTACTGTGTTTCAATTAACATTATTTATTCAAGTTTATTAATTTATAAAAACCATCATATGATTGACTTAAGGGGCCGTCCATAAATGACGTCAGGTGATTTCGGCTGCTTTTTCACCCCCTGTCCCCTAGTCACACGGCGTCATGAAACGAAAACTTAGACACATCCTCAATGTGACGTGACAAAGATCCCCCCTCCCCATTAAAGCGTTTTTTTTTTCTTTCTGAAAATGAGCCTGTTTAAAATATTTTTTTTGTCACTTAAATATGTTTTTAGTTTAAGGCTCCACTCTAAATATCGTAACACGCGTGAAACCACGAATAAAGTGTCGGTAATATTAATAATTTAAGTGAAACTTTTATTTAAAGTTGCGCGTTGTGAATGACGTAATATGTGTGTTTCCCCCATCTCTTTTTTTTTAAACGGTGCGTGACGTCATTTATGGGCGGCCCCCAAAAGGGCGGCATATTAAAGACCGCCCCGGGCGGCAAAAGCTCTAGCTACGCCACTGGTCGGTTGGACCCTTTTAAATCGACCAGACCATGGTTCCCCCATTGACGTTATTGTATAGAAATGTTACATGCTATAATAATTGTTTATGATGCTGTTTGTCATGTAGTAATAATAAAATGAAATATACAGAGTGAAATTCAACCAATGGGGATTTCTACGTAAAATGAACCACTTTAATATAAACAGTGATATCGTGAAATCTAAACATTAAATAGCTTCGACCAGTCCATGTTGAAAGTTGTTATAATTTAAATGTTATTTGAACAATATACCTATAACCGTTGTCCAACCATCCGTGATCAAACCATCTGTTGTCCAACCATCCGTGATCAAACCATCTGTTGTCCAACCATCCGTGATCAAACCATCTGTTGTCCAACCATCCGTGGTCAAACCATCCCTTTTCCAACCATCCGTGTTCCAACCATTCGTAGTCAAACAACCCGTAGTCAAACCACCCGAAGTCGAAACATCATGGCAATATTTACACTCTTTTCAATAACTCTCATCTATAAATCGTATCGCAAAGTACATTATTTACACTGATAATTATAGTCGCTGTTTAAAATATCTGCCCCAGTCTACTGACAAACCACCAATCACAATTTATTGAGAAATTACGGTCCATGTAATACCAAAATTATTTCTCTCCTCTGTAAGCAAATCTATTCGTTCTTCAACAAACCTCAAAAGAGACATTTTTCAATAAATGAATTTTCATTTTTAAATTTAAAACAAGCTCTACAAATTCTGTTCAATGATGAATACAACAACTGAAGTAAAAAAAAAAATTCAAAACAATTTTACAAAATACATTGTTAATAACTTTTGTAACCATCAAGATCACAAGAGTTATTTTTAAAATGAATCTATTATCAGCAAACTATTTACGAGTTTGAATAAATTGACTTCAGTGCGGACGATTCCAAATAAACGAATCCACGAGAGAGAACATACGCAGTCTCATGCACTGTTTCTGGATAACCTACAATAGTTTAGTGCAAGTCAATATGACAACATGTTTTTTTTTTTTAACATTCCGGAAAATACAACAAACGCAAAGGGAAATAACTTGTTCTGAAGTCGTCTGCTCATCGGAAACGTTGGATCTACTCAAGTTTCTTGTTCTAGACTTTAACACTCATCGCGGCCAATCTTGCCAGAGGAGTCAAAAAATGCTTGTTGTCCTAAACACGGAAGAACTCATCCGTCTTAGATATATACCGTTAAAATGTCCGACATTCGCTCGGACTGAGATGAGCATAAAGATCAATAAAAGTTACAAGTGAAGAAATCAGTTCCAGCTTGGCTGCTTTTCATCGTGGTTTAAATTATACATTGAAACTGCTCATGGCGATAACATCATGAAATCAATGGCGTCTGGGCCAATAAAGATGTAAACAATGGACATTTGTACGCGTGTAGTCCAACTAAACACAAAACACAAGCCGTTGTTTGCACAAACAGCGCTCTACCGCTATGGCCATATCTCATCAAAGATACGATTGGTATTTATAACCAAATGGTCATTGTGACATTTCATTCTTTGTGTGTGTGGGTGGTTTTCCCGTTTATCAATGACTAGACAATATTCCTTATCGATGCGAGATGAAAACATTCACTGAAATATCTGACGGTAAGGAAACTGAATTAACTTGTACTTAAGTAATTGACACAAATACCGTTAGGCATATCAATCTCATCTTCTTTACTATAGTTAATTTATAAAACATACACTCAAATCATATATATTAAAAGGCAGTTGACTGTGCGGTCCTTGATAGCGATTTGTCCTTCAAATTCCTACAGACTCCCACAGCCAATCACTAGCAGAGAAAAAATTAAATATCATTTACATTTTAAACAAATTTACGTGGTCGTTCAAAACGAGTTATTTTTGGTCCATAATTATTTCTTCAGTCAGTACTGTGTTTCCATCTTGAAGTGTCACTCATGCTAATCACTACTGTTACGCCTAGACAACATGCCACCGAAACGATGGCGGGACATCCTTTGACGGGCTTCGTTGATCGTATCGTAATAAGAATCACTATATGTGTATTCCCGCCCACCACAACCCTACACCACCCAACAACGCCCCCACACACAGCTACTTCAACAATGAAATTCTCCACTTCCACGTGCAGTAGATCAGTAGAGAATCATTGACATTTCTAGTAATAAGCAGAGCCGCAAAGACCATCATTCTTGCAGTATTCTCAAGATCTCATTTAAAGCAGTTAGGAATGTTATTTTACATCTTATATATTACAGACGCTCCTTCTGAACAGAAGATAATTGCGTCCTACGTATATCCATGGTTTGTGTTTAGTCCTGTATTCTTATTAGAGTTTTAAATGATGATAAAATGTTGGCTTTCCTAGTTTCCGAATACCGGACGGAAAGAAAGAAAACTTGTATGCGTTTGTTCTTGAATACGGGATCAGAAAGGTGTTTTTATCTTTATGTCTATCTTATGGTTGTATTAAGTTATCTTTGTGTTGTATTACTAAATTGGAGTTAATTGATTTATGTATAATTACTAATTTACTCTTGGTTCTTCTATTCTCTAGTGTTTCAAGGTTCAATGATTTAACTAATGTGTAGCTAGGTCAAAGTTCCAGAAAATTTTGTTTCTATGCGCCGTTTATTAAACGTTTAGCCACTACGAGGCGTGGATATCAACACACTGATGAACATGAAAAAACTCCTTGTCATTGAATGGCCCACTTGCCCCCCTTCCACCTANCCCCCACTTATCGTTTACGGCACTGACACAGGAGTTTGATGTAAATCTACAAGTAAATAATAATTAACGTGATAAATAGCATACTGATGGCGAATACATGCACGCATTAATCAATGTCCACTTGAGTGGATTACAAAATGTGAGTTCTAACCCAGACGGCGTCAAGGATCAGCCGTAGATCAATAACATCGATTAGGGGGAGGGGGGACTGGTGTGAGAAGTTAGTTGTTGTTCAACATGAATGTACTTTTGTACTCACTAGTGCGGATACCCGCCCCAGGGACTGAACATAAATAGCCATAAACATCATGTTTAGCTATGATACCTTGGTCTCGTTGTGTAGTCATTTTAATCCGGTGGATAGAGTGACGTATACTTCAAGTGGCTTGTGAGAAACTTGCCTTAGATGCCATACAAGAAATTGTTTTAATAATAAATAAAATGTCACTCTGGGTTGGGGCGGGAATAATAAAACACAGATGTATACTTCACACAACACCTAACCTTATTTCATACATCACCTCCATGAGTTGTGGGACTACACGTAGATAATACAACACCTCCATGAGGTTTATGACTACAGGTAGATAATACAACACCTCCATGAGGTGTAGGACTACAAGTTTATAATACAACACCTCCATGAGGTGTATGACTACAGGTAGATAATACAATACCTCCATGATGTGTGGAACTACAGGTAGATAATACAACACCTCCATGAGGTGTATGACTACAGGTAGATAATACAACACCTCCATGAGGTGTAGGACTACAAGTTGATAATACAACACCTCCATGAGGTGTAGGACTACAAGTTGATAATACAACACCTCCATGAGGTGTGCGACTACAGGTAGATAATACAACACCTCCATGAGGTGTATGACTACAGGTAGATAATACAACACCTCCATGAGGTGTGCGACTACAGGTAGATAATACAACACCTCCATGAGGTGTATGACTACAATTAGATAATACAACACCTCCATGAGGTGTGGTACAAGTAGATAATACACATCCATGAGGTGTAGGACTACAGGTAGATAATACAACACTGAGTAACATGAAGTATAATCTATGTCATGTTAAAAAATAATAATGCAGTTGTAGCAAGAGTGTTGACTTTAAAAAAGCTTTTTATTTCATTAGTGATTCAGAGCATTGTAACAAAGCTTTCATATTTATTTAAAGCTGGATTTGATTCTTTGTTCTCGGATAGAAATTTTTAAAAAAATGTCATCAGACAAACTACAGATGAAATAAAATCTCAAAACCAAACCTACACATACCCCGTAATGTATTTTTGACATCGGAGTAACGAGAGGGTGGAAAGGTTCATGTCCCAAATAGGGCATGTCACGGGTGGAACTTCGTTTTGGAGACGAAAACTCCTCGTTTAGTAATTAGCTAAAAAAAAAAAATAGTTTAAAAGAAGGTTAAGCTTTTTATCTAAAGAAAACAAAGAAGAAATTAAAAGAAGATAAGTTGAAACTATCTTAAAATAAAGAAACGTTCCTATTGCCAAATCTTAAACTCAATGTTAATTATTAAAAAAATTCTGATGTTAATGCTACTGAGGTGAATTACCAAGTGGCTTCAGAAGAAAGAGAAGAAGATGCTGATGTGCGTGTACCTGTATAAAATTCTTTAATTTTGCCGTCGGTCTCTGTTGTAGCATAGACACAATAATTTTGAGTACCAAAATCAGGGCCGGCCTAAGGGAATTGGAGGCTATAGGCGAAGTGAATTTAATGGCCCTAAATTTAATAGAAAAATAAATACGGAATGTTCTTGTGCTAGGCCGCCACTAATGATGAGACTTATCGGAGGACACAGCCGGCTGCCTACTTTGCCTATGCCTAAAGCCAGCCCTGACCAAATAAATCAAACAACAATAAGATTTCAACGACTTACAAGGACTTAAAACAAAGAAACATAGAAGAAAATGGCTCGAGGGTAAAAATGAACATTTGTGATTATTAATGAGATTGGAAGAGTGTCGAAATATATCGAACAGTATCTTCAACTTACCTTACACAGTCCGTAGATCACAGGGAGGGATGTGACGACTAACACGAGATAGATTTTAATGACTTTAAAAAAAATTGAATTAATACTGGTCTCGATCTCCATCTAAAGAATCATTATTGTCATTTGTTGTGCATCATCGACACAATGAACGAATGAAAGTTTTGTTTATTTAAAAGAATTAAATAACTAACAAAAAAAATTAAAGCATTGAGCAAATCATGAATAAATAGCTCAACACAAACAAATTATTTGCGAATAGAACGAATTAGAAGCCAGACAACGAATTAGAAGCCAGACAACGAATTAGAAGCCAGACAACGAATTAGAAGCCAGACAACGAATTAGAAGCCAGACAACGTATTAGAAGCCAGACAACGAATTAGAAGCCAGACAACGTATTAGAAGCCAGACAACGAATTAGAAGCCAGACAACAAATTAGAAGTCAGATAAAGAAGTAGAAGCCAGACATGAAAAGGATAAACAAATGAAAAGGGGTGACAATTCGTTAAGGAAAAAGACAAAAGTGTTCATATGTTTCTGTAACAAAGCTAAACAAAATTTGGATTTTCACTGCAGTAAATTAAGCAATGGAAGTGCAGATGTAGATCTAGTAAATATTTGAAATTATTGGACTTGCTCGAAAATTACGGTCCAGCCCTCTGAGAGTATCAATTCTTTCAGTGCTGCAATGTTTGTGAGAGACATGTTGTGTTGTTGTATTGACATGGTACGAGCGTGCCAGTTGACTGACAATGAAAAAAGTGGTTTGTGCTGTGAACTGAGAATCGTGTGTGGTCGTGAAGTGAGAGGATGGATGGCTATTAATGTAAGGTTTGCTATGTAACAGAGGTTGATTCTAAGATTCATTAAAGATACTTGTTACCCAGACCACATAGAATTGAAGACGTGTTTCTTGACTCGCAAGTTCTTTTACAATATTTTCAAAGTATAAGTTATTAACACACCTTACAGCAGGGCCGGCTTTAGGCATAAGCAAACCGGCAACCACTAGGACCTCCGATCCATGGGGGGCCTCGCACAAGAATCTTTCAATATTTATTTTATAATTTTCTAATACATTTTAGGCCACCTAAGACACTTTATTTAGGGCTTCCAATTCCCTTAGGCTGGCCCTGCTTACAGCATTATGTCAGGCTGACCATCTTGTGTCAGACAAGGCTTTGTTAACAAGTATCAATTTTATGTGTTTTTGATGTAGTCAACGATGAGTAGATGCAAACAAGCCAGGTATAAAAATTTTATAGAAGACAATAAAAATCAGACTGCAGCAGGACAAACTGCTCAATGTTTCCCAACCAAGCGAAGTAAATGAGCTGTACTCTTTAATCCACCATAAGGGGAAGGGTCACGCATGTGTGGCGATGTGTGACTAGGGGAAGGATGTGTTTAAATGTGACGTCACATAAAAAATCCCGCAACTTTCAATAAAAGTTGCCCTTAAATATTTGATTGTTTACAATTTATTTAATGGTATTTTCAATGGCTTCCCGCGTGTTACGTTATTATAGTGCATACTTACACTAAATACATATTTAAATGAAAAAAAAATTGTAAAATGCTTTATTTTATAATATGGCTTTGCGGGAGGGGGGGAGGGTGGAGCTATGCTTTCTAACGTCATGGCAGAAAAATGGGAAGGAGTTTACGCTTTTGTGACAAAGTATGAGGCGGGAAGGGAGTTGAAAATTGGTAACCACACGTGACGTCATTTATGGACGTTCCCCTTAAATCATGAAGTGGTGACACCATGAGCTACCGCCCCGGGTGACACCAGCCCTATCGACGCCCTGCTTTTTTTTTTTTACTTTATTCTGAAACAAAAAAACAACAAGTAAAAAAAACTGTCACATTATTTTATTGTTCTTCGTAATCTTCCTACTACTCTTGAAAACTGTTACGTAAAATATCTCTTTACGTTCCACATGACGATCTTTGATTGACATGATCCAATTTCCTCAAGGCCTCCTGTTGGTATGACGTCAGTTGCAGACATCACTATCACCAGAATAACTGTTGTGCTCCTGGATTCCCCATAAAACTGTTCCCCCTCCAGACCTCAACACCTACTCTTACGGTTCCCGTTTTAGTGGCGTGCTGACGAACATTCTGGGACGAACTTGGTCCCACTCACTCATAAGGACAGACAATAAAATTATTCAAATTGTCACCGACGAGGGCGTCAATCAGATAACCGGGCTTGATTCGTGACACTCTAACAGGCTGGCCAGGGAAAATATTCGTTCAGAGCCAAACGAAGAATTTCTAGCAGCGGACATAAAACGGGTGACCAACTTTGAGCTTTAATAACAAATTTCGCCTCCCGTGTTCTGCTGCGGTTATTGTTAACGATTATTTAGCCTGAACAGAAATTATACTTTATTATTATTATTTTTTTTTAATCTGAAAAAATTCTCGGTACCAATCTTCTGTTCTGCGAAGATTTTGCTCACTTTATTTTAATACACACTGCAAGATACAAATACTAAAATTTTAAGTTTAAATGTAAAAACAAGAAAAGAAATTAATAAATTAATAGCTCATTCTTATGGCCTCACTTATAAAAGGGTAGAGCAGAATTGAGATACAAACATAAGTAATATAAATAAATATACAATTTGCGGTACACACATGTATATTACAGAATGGCATGTAAAAGCCTAAACTGAATCTGCTGTCATTTTGATATCGAAAACGGTTTATGAAAGGCAATTATTATTATAAATTTAATAAATAAAAGAAAAAATTCACAAACTTCTGTTTGACAATTATAGCTGTTGTTGAATTGAAATATTTAGAGCATTCATTTTTCTGGTGAGAAGGGGTGACCTCTACGTGGTTCGCCAGACGAGTAAGGTTGTGGAGCAGACCACAACCTGAAACTGACAAACCCCTGGCTTGGATAGCCTAAGACCGTTGTTAGGCGCTAGGTGCTAGTCATATATGATTACAGTCGCTGTACGGATCTTAGGCAAAGCATTTAGATGCAATGCCGATGATGAAAACCAAAGTACCCGTTGAGGGTCGGGTTACTCCGAAGCGACCGTTTCGTCCCCCTCAATTAACTAGCAACGCTGTTGAGCGGTGCCGGTTTAGGGCCAGGAGCGCCAGTACGGAATAGCAAAAGGTACCGCTAGGAAACGCTTTTGGTCGCCAGCTCTGAGGAAACCTTCCGGTGGGGTGTAAACCCTAGTTAGGTCAGTGATGATCCCCACGCTTTGCGGCGATCTAAACTATATAGACTCGTAAGCTTTGCCGTGGTGGCGCCAAAGTGATACTATGTTGATAGCGAGTCACAGTAGGGAAATTCCACACCTCCCTTGGGAGGCACACTTTAGTGGGAGGCGTTTTCGGCCTAGTGCCCTGGACGCCCAGGTGGCCGCTTGTAGCAGCGACCGCTCCGGGGGGGCTTCTCAGTCTTTACGTCCCTTAGGGGGCCAGAGGACTGAGGGGGTTTTCCGGGAAGCCCCATGAAGAGCGCAGGCTCGGGACTGCTGATTTTCTTCCACATGTAGGATTTTCAGAGCATTCATTTCAAGCTCTTCATCACAACACACACTGAAGCCCGGCAAATGGTAGCGACCTATTCATGGACATCATATGGCAGAGAAAAGATTTTCGTATATACTTACAATTAATAATTTTTCAATATTAATAATTACAACAACAGCTATAATTAATAGTTAGACGAACGTGGATGAAAATTATTTTGATATCTTCCTTGATATCTCGATTTAAAAAAAACAAAAACAACAACATTAAAAAAAGTTTTTGACTCTAATTCCTTTAGACTATATAGATGTACGAGACATAACTATAAGGATGTTTATTATAATACGCAGCGCAAGACAATCCAAAATACAAAATTAAAACAAGTCTAGTAATATTAGTAAAATATGTTAAACCTCGTGAATATATTTTTAAAAAGCAATGTCAATACTATACGCACCTTATGGCGCGACAGGAAAGGTTGTTGAACATAATTCGCACAACGAAACTCTATCTCAAAAATAACATGAAATATAGAGACAAAGAAAAAAATATAAAAATTCAATAATTTAATTACAGTACATTCGATCGATCTTACATTTTGACACCTCATTTATATTATCGGCATGAGTATGCCTGCAAAATTTCAGCTCGCTAGCTTAAGAGGAAGTTGGTAAAAAAATCGATCCAAAGTTTGTTCGGCAAGCAAGGGCTCAGACACCAGAAGTTAATATAAAGGATTTATAAAGAATTCTTAAGCATTATTTTATTTAAAGATTATATTAAAACACTTTAGATGTCATGTGCTTCAAATTCTGTCATAGTAAAATGTTATTTAGTTTCATTTACAAATTTGTTGCTATAAATCAATGTGAACATTTGAAAATAAATCTTTCCATTTCCATCTATTGTTAATCGATAACATAAATCTAAACCCGTTATATTAGAATAAATCTTAATTTCTGTATTTCTTTTGCAATTACTTAACAAGCGTTGATAAATGCCATACAACAAAAGTTTCAATTACCATAACATATTCCCTGAACATCTAATTCGATATAGATATATTTGTATTATAAGGTTGGCTCTTGTTCCACACATGCGCTGCTCCTCTCGTTTCGTCTTGCATAGCGGTACAGAAATAATCAAGTTTCTTACACGTAAGGTTCCTAATTTCTTCTCGAAATTCAAAATTAAGACAATGGAAGAAATAATTTAATAATATAATAACATCTGTTATTCCCATGTGGACATTGCAATATCACTTCGACCTTTAGATAATGCTTTAATAAACATTTATATTTTTTGTGTAACTGCAATTGGGTTTCGTAATCCTTCCACATCTCTATTCAAACAACGAACTTGTTTTGATACCTGTCTGCTGAAATCTTCTCAGCCAGAAATAAACTCACTAAGACTTCTCTTTGAGCTGCTGAGCACCGGGGACAATAAATGTTAACTAGTGGGACAATAGATGTTAACTCTGGGGACAATAAATGTTTACTCCGGGGACAATAAATGTTACCTCAAGGGACCAGAGATGTTAAATCCGGGGACAATAGATGTCCACTCAGGGGACAATAGATGTTAAATCCAGGGACAATAGATTTTAACGCCGGGGACAATAGAAGTTAACTCCGGGGACAATAGATTTTAACGCCGGGGACAATAGAAGTTAACTCCAGGGACAATAGATTTTAACGCTGGGGACAATAGAAGTTAACTCCAGGGACAATAGATTTTAACGCCGGGGACAATAGAAGTTAACTCCGGAGACAATAGATTTTAACGCCGGGGACAATAGAAGTTAACTCCGGGGACAATAGATTTTAACGCCGGGGACTATAGAAGTTAACTCCGGGGACAATAGATTTTAACGCCGGGGACAATAGAAGTTAACTCCGGGGACAATAGATTTTAACGCCGGGGACAATAGAAGTTAACTCCAGGGACAATAGATTTTAACGCCGGGGACAATAGAAGTTAACTCCAGGGACAATAGATTTTAAAGACAAATTTGTAAAATAATTTTTTAAAACCAAGGTCACTGATCTCGGGCCCTAACAACATAAATTTCAATAGTATTTAAAACGATGCGCAATTAAATATTTTTATATTTAATTTAAGTAAACGACCCTGTGCAAATGAGCATGACGAATGCCTCCCTCCCCCCGCTGGAGTCGAAAGATGGCAGTGGGCAAAGGGAGTGGGATAAAAAGAAAAAAAGTGGAGGATGGGGGTTTGTGGCAATAATGCTTCTTGCGTTCACTTGCCTTGTTCCTTCGCAGCATAATGATTCGTAGTGTAGTGGTTATCACTTCCGCCTTACACGAAGTAATTTTTTGGGATAAAATCCCAGATGTAACAATTTTAAAACAAAATTAAGTGGGTTTTTTTTATTTCTGCCTGTGCATTCCCCATTTTTTTCTGACATGACTAACCCTAGAGTCAGAAAATCAAAGTTTATGGTTGGCAAAGGATGGTAGTAAAGGGTGGGGGCCGGTAACAACAACCACTGTGCACATGTCTCCACATATGCTCACTTTTTAAAATCCCTTAGATTAACTTCACCGTCTTCTCTTGGTTCGTACGGCGGAAAAACAAAAGTAAAAAATGACCTTTTTCCCGTGATGCTATCGAGCTGAAATTTTGCACATAGACTCGCGTCTCATAACAATGCATTGTATCAAAACTTCAGATCGATCGAACGTACCGTAATAAAATCAATGCACTTTTAGTTTATCTTTATATACATGTATAATGGCCATCTGTTGTTGACATCCACGAGTTTTCTGAATTCACTCAAACGATCGGTGACCACCCCTCCCACCCCCGTCCCCATTTTAGAGCATTTGGGAGTTAAGTGTTAAGTCACTTTTAGTTTGTAAAGTTTTGTTTGGAATGCAATCAATACTTTTAGTTCTGTCTCATATTTAAAGGATTAATAGTTTATAGTCAAAAGCTTTGTTTTAACAGGTTGTTGTTTTTTTCTTTACTTCGTGCTGCTGTCCGTTCTCTCACCCCCCCCCCCTTCTTTGCACTAGCTATCATGAGCAAATCTGCGGCGTATGCTACGCCGCGAGTAATCTTGTTGTGGAAAAAAACTTCTAAATTTTTCATCCCCACGCAACCGCGTACCTCTCTCTCAATGTGACAAAGTCTTTGTGATTTTCAGCTCTTGTATGAGATCTTGTGAGCTTAATAAAACGAAATCTTTTTTATTCAAAACGTATCTGGCCATTTGTAATATTCCTAAAGGGGAAACACTTATTTTTTCCTAAATTAAATTTTTAAAAATTTATTAAAAACGCTTTGCCTAATTATTTCTGAAATTAGATCCATCCAAATGGCCGAATGGTTCAGTGTTAAGTGTTTATATTATAGAGACTTGGAGTGAGAGTTCAAATCCTTACATTATGTTAAAGACATAAGTCATTTTATAGTATATATTTTACATATTCAAGCTTTATCCTAAAGGATTTATAAGGCGTGTTAGCAGCTGTACTCAGACAATGAAATGCTTAAATAAATAATAACGAAATACTTGGCTTTAAAATAGCTTTGTTTTGTTTTCATTGCTCCGTTTGTCATAACTGTTGACATATTATTCCCTAGATGAAAATAAATACGTGTGTGTCCAACCGTCTTCCATCAACCTTCATACCATCCCACTCCATCCTTTTACTATCAACTTCCTCACCAGACACATCTTTTTAAAATTTATTTTCAAAAATAATAAAACCACATTTCTTTAAATGATTAACGTAGCTGATGTATTGAGTATAGCGTATTGTCATTTATGTAGTTAATATGCTATGAATGTTTCTTTTTATTTATATATGTATTGTTGTTTCCATGTAAAGCGCTGTGAGCCTGGCTCCTTGCTGGGATACAGCGCTATATAAATTATCATATTATTATTATTATTATTATGTAACTGTTATTCCGATTCATCTATAAGTTAAATCTTAAGACATATTGATTTCAAACCAGATCAATCATGAGACACAAGAGATCTCAAATTCTAATACCGGCTCATCTTCTAGTGTCCTGAACAGATGTGGTAGTCCTCCATTTTTATAACACTCATCTACAAATGTTATCTTTATTACGTAAGGATTTTCTAACTGTTGTAAAGAGGAATCTACCAGAGTAGTTTTCAGATGTATAATGGTTTCTGTTATACAGACTATCCTAGAAAAATCATCTTCAGTTGTAATGGCTCTCTGTTCTACTGACCCACCTAACAGTTTCATCTTCAGTTGTCATGGCTATCTGTTCTACTGACCAACCTAACAGTTTCATCTTCAGTTGTCATGGCTCTCTTTTCTACTGACCCACCTAACAATTCCATCTTCAGTTGTCATGGCTATCTGTTCTACTGACCCACCTAACAGTTTCATCTTCAGTTGTCATGGCTCTCAGTTCTACTGACCCACCTAACAATTCCATCTTCAGTTGTCATGGCTCTCTGCTCTACTGACCCACCTAACAGTTTCATCTTCAGTTGTCATGGCTTTCTGTTCTCTGACCCACCTAACAGTTTCATCTTCAGTTGTCATGGCTCTCTGTTCTCTGACCCACCTAACAGTTTCATCTTCAGTTGTCATGGCTCTCTGTTCTACTGACCAACCTAACAATTCCATCTTCCGTTGTCATGGCTCTCTGTTCTACTGACCCACCTAACAGTTTCATCTTCAGTTGTCATGGCTCTCTGTTCTACTGACCCACCTAACAGTTTCATCTTCAGTTGTCATGGCTCTCTGTTCTACTGACCCACCTAACAGTTTCGTCTTCAGTTGTCATGGCTCTCTGTTCTACTGACCCACCTAACAGTCTGTTCTACTGACCCACCTAACAG
>MUZC01000098.1:132033-143070 GCA_002072015.1 Radix auricularia | reverse complement strand
CCCCCCCCCCCCCCCCCCATAAATACTCTATCTACGAGTCATAACTATAAAGATGTTACTTATAATACGTAGCGCAAGACAATCCAAAAATACAAAATCTTAGTTATGTCTACTAAAACATGTTTAATATAATGCTCACCGATCGGGAATATATTTTTAAAAATTAAAGTCAATATAGTACTCACTTTACCACACGACAGGAAAAGTTGTTTACTATAATACGCACCACGACAGTCTAGCACAAACATTAACATGTCACATGAAGATAAATAAAGATTATCTAAAAAGTCATTTATTCAATTAAAATACATTCGATCGATTTTATATTGTGATACGTCATTTTCACCATCGGCACGAGACTGCCTGGACAATTCTAGCCTATCAGCACACGAATAAGTGGGTTAAAACTCGATCAAACGTTTTTTCGGCACTCAAGCAAGCAGACACCACCAGTTAAAAATATGTTTTTCAAATTGTAATTCTCAAAACTTCCTACTTTGACCATATCGTCTTCACTGAGAAACTCTCTTGAATGTTTGGCAAAGTTTATATATATATATATATATANTGGAAATTAACGCTTAATTTGTCGATTAATCGGTAAACATTTTATCAATTAAAATTATTTTAATTGATAAAATAGCAATGAAAGTAAAACCAATCAGTTGAACAATATTTTCGATTTATTAATAAATAATGAATAATTAATAATAGTTTGTATTTTTACGTACAAACTTCTCTATTTAAAAAAAAAAGAATTTTAAAGTGTAAACTTTAAAATATGCTCTTTTTGTAAGGAAAATGATATAAAAATTAAACATTGTTTTACCTAATTAACAAAATCACAATTTTAATCCATTGACGTTATATCGAGCTACTTATATTTAAATTAAAAAATGTTAATTGCCTGTTTTTGTTACTTCCCTTGAAATTTTTAGTTTAATTACGTCATACAACTTATTTTTTAGTATTTAGCTTAATCAAAATTATCGATAAATTATTCGGTAATTTTTCAAAAGTTAACGATTAATTTTAAGTTAATTGATAAAAGCCCTAATATATATATTAAAATATGTTCTACATTCGACCACTAAATTACTATATAATTTAATGTTATCCCCCACCCACCTCCCATGCACAGATATATTTCTCCGCCCATGAGAGTGGAAGTGTTCCAGATATCAGTGAATGAGGTCTTAATGCACTGACATTGAAAACATCTTGAGCTCAAAAAGATTTAAAAATGTTTGTGTTTCTAAATCAATCTCAGAGTTCCGCTTGCCGAGTGGTTGTCTTTTCTATGTCATCTCGCATTTGAAATGTTTCCCTCACAATATTTCTATTAATCTAGAAATGATCTCACTTAGTTTGTAATGAGATAAATGTTGCTCTTTTAAATATTCTATTTCATATCTACTTTATTGTGAATTAATTTTATCTACCTTTAAATCCATGTTAGAAACTAAATTTAAGGCTTCAACTGTGTTCTGCAAACTTAAATTTTACAATTATTTGATAGAGGGATTGAAAAATGGATCTTTTGAAGTTTGCAAATTTCTGTTACAAGCAATTGCTATCTGTTTGTATTTCTATCTAATTCAATAGGTAATTCCTGTCTAGTTATTTAATTATTATTGAAAGCAGATCTTAAATATATTCATTATTTGTACTGTTCCCATCATCCTCATTGCTGGACATGTTACCCATCAGATGTCCAGCAACATTGTTTATTTTTACTTATTTTTTTAAAAATAAATATATAGGGATAAGCTTGTAAAGATATTTTCTTTTTTCTAAAACACACAAAAGACTTAAATTTGCTTGAGCAACATTTGTTGTGCATGTACTTACGTATTTGCTTGAGCAACATTTGTTGTGCATGTACCTACGTATTTGCTTGAGCAACATTTGCTGTGCATGTACTTACGTATTTGAAGTAGAGAATATAACTTTAACTCTTGAAATATTTCCATTAAAAAATAGGTCTAATTTGTGACCCAGTCACATCTTGATATGTTCCATCCATTGAGAGAAGTGCAACAACTAAACATTGTTTATATTAGCCTTCATATTGTAGACAGTTTTAGAGAACACATGCACATACCCATTTTCCCCACGATAAAAAAACAGAGAGAGCTGAAGATAATCATAAAATATGTCTGCTAAATACATTGATATAACGAATGAGAAAGAACTCTATTGGGTAGGAACCAAATGTTCACATTTACAAAACTGTTGTCCTTATTGAATAGTTTTTGTCTAAATTTCATGTTTTTACACTTTTCTGAGATTTGTTTTTGTAAGAAATTGGAGCCCACTCTCCAACGTTTTGCTTTCTGGTGGTAAGTTAGCGATAATATTGTGTCTAATTAATGAGAATTTTTTAAAAAAAAGAATTGCTGTTTTCATTGTTTACAAGGTATGTGCCTTGTATAGTCTATAGTCTATTTGTGCAGCTTTACATTAAGTTAAGGAATTATTTCTGTCTTATACTTTAACAGTTTGACGTTAACAAAGTACATAGCAGTAAACAAAATGTAGATTTTATATTTTTTATTGGAAAAGGACGCGTACTTGAAACAAATAAATTCTACAGAAAAGTTGAAAACTTATAGGACAAACAAAATAATGTAATTAACGGCTTCTCTGTTACAGAAACAAACGTGTCTTTCCTCCCTTATCCTTCTTCGTCTTCTATATCTTGAGGATTATGTTCAATGACCTCACGGTTATGGCTCCTGTGTATGGTGAGTAGGATCGTGACGTATCTTTACTACAATTACAAACTGGCTGTAACCAACCAGAAACAAACATGTGGCTACAAAATGGTAGTTACTAATACAACTAATATTTCAGGTACTGTACCTGCCAACTTTTGTTGACATAAATGAACTATGTTGGTACCATTACTTTTCTAGGTAATTTATTTAATAAACTTGATGAACGCTATAAGTATTGTATGACATAATGTCATGGAGCCAGAGATTTCTATACGCAGAATTTAATCCTTCACGAGTTGTAATTTTGCTTGGCAAATTAATTAATTCATTCTTTTTTGCCCTAGGAGTGGGGCCGTTTAGCACATTTTTTTTTCATTTTGTGTTTAACCTTAAATCATGCAATAAATTAGAAGCAACTTTTTTTTTTGAAAATAATAAAATAAAAGACAAAAAAAAAACCAATGCATCTCTTTCATCATCGTTTCTTTTATTTATGATGAGCCGGCCATTCTTTCAGCCAATCAGTATACTGTCAATCATCGTGTTTTTGTCTCAGCCCTCAGCGTCGCTCTATCAACTCCACTTCGGGATATTCTCATCATGTCGCTAGGAAACCCCGTTGGCCGCCCAGAAAGTCAGGCATTAAATATTCCAAGGAGGAGAATTGATTGCAAGAACAGGGATCACTGCTCCTGGCGGTCAGTTGTCTGCAAGTAGCAAGGTGGGGGAGTGGTCATTGAAGAGGTGGGGGTGGACTAACAGGGGTTTTAGAATTGTGACAGTATAATGTTGTGTTAGGAGTTTGCGAATACCAGCAATGTTTATGGAAGTGCAAATAACAATTGTGCTCAGAGGTGTGAAAATAGAAGTTCAAGGTTGTGGTGAAAGTAAGCAGCATAGCTAGTAGAGGGATGATGTGGCAATAGCAAAAGGGGGGATTTATGGAAATATATAGTTGTTTAACGGAAGTGGAGATAACGAGGGGTTTTTAGGATTTTGCCGCTAGTAATATCAATTTATGGTGGAGATATAAATGGGTTCTCAAAGGTCAAACGCGAATAAATTCCAAAAACCGAACAGGAAGTGATTTGACATGAATGTAGCCAGCGAAACTCAAATTTATCGACCGCGAAGAATTTCATATTCCATATTTTACACCAGGGTTTTTTTTTCTGTTTTTTTTTCTTTTACAAAAGCGATATTTTGAATCTCCTTGACAATATCGGTTACATCCAACGAGAGTGACGGGTTCAAGTGATAAGAACATTTGTGGCGCATGGCATCAGCAATCTTTAGGTTCTAGTCTGATAGACACATTAGCAAATTGATAACTGAAATCTCAGCATCGGAACAAGGAAGTACTTTATATTTGTTGGAATATGATTTTTTGAAATGTATCACCCCAAGAGCCTGTTTTTTCGTACTGAGAAGTGCCGGGTCTTTGGTAAGTCCCAGAACTTTTATATTAATATGACCTTGGAGTTTGGCATTCATAAATGTCCGGCTTTTGTGTTCTCCAAAATCCCAAAAGAAAAATATAGCATCCCTAGTTTTCATTGAGAAATTTAATACAACTTAGATATAATTTAATTTATGTATCATCTTTTAGGGCTCTGCATTAATAAAATGACTTTTTTAAAACTGAAGCCCATCAATTTGTATTTTATCTTATCTTATAAGTTACAGACGCTCCTTCTATGCAAAAAATTATTTGGTCCTACTTTTATCAATGGTTCGTGTTTAGTCCTGCATTCTTATTAGAGTTTTAAGCTATGATAAAGTTTTGGCTTTCCTGGTATCTTCAGGCAACCCATTCACGCCCGAAAACTTGTACGTGCTCGTTCTTGCATACAGAATAAGAAAGGTGTTTTTATCCTTATTTCTCTCTGATGGTTGTATTAGATTATCTTAGTGCTGTATTTCTAAATTAGAATTAATTGCTTTATATATAATTACTAATTTACTCTAGGTTCTTCTATTGTAATCCTGTAGTGTTTAAAGGTTTAATGATTTAACTAATTTTGTTACTCTTGTCAGTTTTGAAATTTCTCCAGTTATATAATCTCAAACTATATGTTTCTTCAAACATTATTTATACCCAGTGGTGTAATATTGTAAAGTAAAACCTAAACTCAATACACTAATGCTAGAATACCTGGGATTTATAGGAAAATACGTTTTGGAAGAAACAACAAGCAGAATTATAATTTACATTTCTTCAGGTTTTAATTGTCTAGACAATTAATGGTTGTTAACATTATCAAAATAAAACATCTTCGTTCATTAAAGACACTTTAATGAACGTTTTTAAAAGATTTCAGTTGGGAAAAATCTTTTTTGTAGCATCTTCGCAATGATTTGACCGTCTAAAGTCCTTTAACTTTGTCTAATTATGTGTGCGACAAGGTCCCGAATGTCTGTTGTATTGTTTCTTAAATGAGGCTTCTTAACAACCCCCATTTTCTCCAACAACAACCACATTTCTCTGAGAGTGCATTAGCTAAGTAGAGAGCTCACTTTGAGAGAGCAAACAATTTAAAGCAACTAAGATAAAAGATTCTGACTTGATTTATTTTACCTTGAGGTATTGACCAAAAACGCATTAACTTGATCAATTAGTTATCCATGTAAATTTGAAAACAATTTTTTTTTTTTTTTTTTTTTTTCATTAGAGGTTACCTACCAGTGACCTCTTTATGTCTAACTATTTAGACATTCCTCTAAGTTAGAAAGTTGCTTTAATAGTTTTAATATTATCGTTGTGAAATTTTGTGTGAACTATTAGTGTGATATTTATACGTGGGATAGACTGGGTGAAATTTGAGTATACAATTTTTACATTATTGATATTTTGGGTAAAATTTTGTGAATGAAAAATATACATGCGAGTGAAATTTCAGTTACGCAAGAATAATACAACTATACATTTAAAAAAATAGTATTCCAAAAATATACTAAAGAATAAAATTTTAAAAAATACTTGAAATGATGTTGCTTTCTTTATGGCTAAGTAAAAATTATTCCACTAGAGCTACTACAGTGAGATGACTAAATAAAATGTGATGATGTCCTAAGAAATACAAAGATGGAGACACGTGACCATCTCACAACTTCCATTCCCACTGTTTGCTCCCAATGTTCGCTATGGGATGTCATGCGTTACATCGCATCAAGCGTGTTATTTGTCTTAGCAATCAATGTAACAGAGACAGTTCTTAGAACCATGTTTTCAAACTAATATTTTAGTTTGGTTTCATTTTTTAATTTTTGGTATTGCGATATTTGTTGTGACATTTGTAGAGAATAAATTTTGATCCGTTCATAATTTCTTTGATGGATGAAAAGTGAAGAAATGTTTGTCTAACAGAGTCTAAAGTTAAATGAAAACGCGTTGACCTGTAATTGGATTGAAGAGAATTTTTTCGAAATAAAAGTTTGTTTGGGAGGTCGCAAAGGAAAGTATTAATTCGAAATAAAAGTTTGTCGACGAAATTATTTTATTTTATTATCTTCTTTTTTTCAAACTTAAATTTTCTAAAACTTTATGGAATGCTTGGGTAATTCACTTAAAAGAAAAAATGCACAATCTAATAATTTATATAAATGTATTACTAAAAATTAAACATGTTAGATTTGCAAGTTTTGTTGTTCCAATTCTTATTACAAGGCTACTATCCACATTCGGTTTAACTCATCATGCAGGAAAAGACCGAAAACAGCGATCGTTAAGGGTGGACTTGTGAGTGAGTGGGATGGAGCATTCCAGAATACAATTTGTGATCACAACCCAAACATTGTAATATTTTAACAACTTTTCAATGTGAGATCAGTTTAAACTTCATATGCGCATGACACTAGTGGTCACATGACTCGTTCAGGTAGATGGCCTACGAAATATTCAGCAAAGATATTATTTATTATTACTTTTTAAATAATAATAATAAATTGATAATTTATATAGCGCTGTATCCCAGTAAGGAACTGGGCGCTTTACACGAAGGTAGTAATATACATATAAATAATAACAGCATCACATTAATTAAACATTAATTCATTAATTTTGAAAATAGATTTTGAAAAGATGTTTCTTAAGTGCAGTCTTGAAGGACTTGGTTGTTTGAATGCTGAGGGTTATTCACATAGAATGGCATCCACAGATGAAACCTCATTCATAGGAATTAAATTATAATCAGTGCTCACAATTAATTCTTTTTCGCTCGACTTTGGCTCACTTAACTATTAGACCTCATAAAAATAAGAACAAACAAAACTAAAACTGATACGAAATAGTGTAAAACTAATACGAATACTTCTGACGTCAGGCACAAAGCGCTGGTTTTGTATTTTTTCCGATCGACCTATGACGGTTTAAGGAAGGGGGGTTGATTAAGTCTTCTAGGCTTGTTCGCAAATGCATACGTCATACGTTGATTAATAAATATTGACCATAAAATTTTTTACCCTTCTCAGAACACACATTCCAGATATTGCACACACCAGAAAAAAGAAGATGCGTCTGTTTAAAAATTCTTTTTTGGTTTATTTCTTAACAATTTTCTATCTTTTTTTTTGAGACCTTAAACTAAAATCCATAAGAGGTAATAAATAAGATCGGTAACTTAACCAAATTAAACATGGAATCTTGTTTTCTGTTGTTTCCTTTTAAATACAGTTATTCCCTCAGTGTAACGAAGTCAAGAGAAGAGAACTCCAATCCTCTACGGGACCGGGGTGAAGGAGTGATTTATTCTCTATTCCTTCTATTTTCTTCCCGTCCCGAAGAAGCACATGCCCGCCCCCTTCCCCACCCGCCCACATGACAGGATGAGTTTGCTAGCCAGCTTGATAGAGTTAAAGTTGTCTGTGATGGTGATCCCCTCGGCACCACACGTGACCAGTCTAACGATAAGGAACTTACGTCCGCAACTTGGGTTTTGGTTGGTGGGAGGGAGAGGGGGTAATCGTTGGCTTTATTAAAATAGCTCAAAGTGGCTGGAAGTGACTGGTTGAAATTTGGACGTTGTTAGGGCTTCGTGTCGTCTGCTTTATAAAATAACTGTCATTGGCGATTATAATTTCTAGAGTCCGTGAACTTGAGCCAACAGATTGTTATACATTTTGGTTGGGGCAAAAAAACTAAATTATCTCATTTAAATTGCAGACGCTCCTCATAAACAGAAGATTATTGCGTCCTAGTTTATATCTAGTCCAGTATTTGTAATTAGATTTTTCAATATTGATTGTGTTGATTTGCCTTGTTTTTTTTTCAGGCAACCCAACCGCCCCCTAATTCCAGAGAGAATCTTCTGTACAGAAGGAGCGACTGTAACATATAAGATAAGATAAGAGAAAGATCGAGAATGTGTATGCATTTCATCATATGGAATAAAGAAAGTGTTTTTATTCATCTGTCTGCCTATCTGAGTTTTGTATCACATTATTTTTGTTAAGTATTTTCAAGTTATTAATTCCCTTATGTATTATTACTGCTTGGCCATTTTACTTCTGTCCTGAAGTGTTTCTAAGTTTGGTAATTGTAATTAAAAATTTACACACATTAGTTCCCTTTAAAGAGGTTTTCCTAAATATATGCATGTAAAAATGAAAGTAAATCTGTAAGTGTGTGTGTGTGTGGGGGGGTGCATGTCCTTTATAACTGGCTATTCACTATACCATTCACCCGATCGTCATGAAACTTTTGGAGACGGTTGAGTACGCTCCCGATATTGTAACTGACAAATATTTTTTTAAAAATCAGTTTAACACTCATGTGGCGTCGTGGGCCCATAATATCATTTTTGCGTTTATGTGAGCTGTATAAAACCTAGTTTAAGTGTTAGCTACTGTGTCAAGTGATGGATCTTAACCAAACTTTGTATATAAAAACTTGACAGCAAATATTTAAATAATATAGAGCACTAAACTTCCAATGGCGACTCCTTTGGGGCTGGGGGCCCAAAATGTTCTTTTTTCTTAAATCTTTAAGACATTACCCCCTATTCAATTATAAATGATCTTGAAAAATAATGATTAATGTATCCATTATTATCTACATTGAAATGAAAGTATTTTTTAAATTTTAAATCTAGCACCGAATGGGCCCTGGGTCCTTGGTGTTGTTGTTGTGGTTGTGGGTTGTTTTTTTTTATTTTTTTATTTTTTTAATTTTTTTTTTATATTAGCTATATAAAAATATTTTATGCGTTAGCTACTGAGTGAATGAATGGATCTTAACCAAACGTTGTATACAAAAACTTAGTAGCCCGGGGTCTCCAAATAATTTTTTTTTTTTTGGGTACATGTTTAATATATTTTCCTATTCACTTTTTAATGATCTTGAGATTATATACTTGATGGTGCTGAATTAAAAGAATCAGGTTTTTGAAATTGACATCTTGAACCGAATGGGCCGGGGGCTCCTTAATGTCGCTTTTCCCCCTATATTAGCTATATCAAAAGCGTTTAGTTTAAGCGTTAGGTAATGAGAAAATAACTGGATTTGTACCAAACTTAGTATATAAAACTTTAGAGACTATATTAAATTACTTTAGAACAGTGAACTCCAAATGTCCATTCCCTCGGGGCTTGGGACCCCAAATGTCGATTTACTGAACGTTAATAATTGTATTCCCCATTTAATTTTACACAATATTGAGAAACATAGCTTGAGTACAATGGCAAAAAAAAAAAAAAAAAAAAAAAAAAGAATACATTATCACTCATTTTGGGACCCGGTACCTTAATATCGTTTCTTCTTTTGTAAGCTTTTTAAAAGTTATTAATTAATTTATCCGTTTACTATGAAAATTTAACTTTTTTCACACTTCCCCTAAGATTTCTGGCATAGATCTAATTTTTTTAAAAACATACCACTCATTGGTTCTTTAAATTTATTCATTTTTACTGAGATCGTATCAAGGCACGATGGGTCTGCTAGTTACACATACAAACGATTTTAAAGCTCCTAAAGTTCTTTTCATAAAGGTTTACCGCAAACAATAGAGATAGTCGCTAATGGGAACGCTTTAATCTATTTTTAGACTTCCATCATTATTATTTTTAGCTTATTCTTAGGAATGAAGGTTTATGTAAATTTGTCTTGTTTTGTTGCCGAGGTGAAATTACTTCATTACATTCTGTGATTTTGTTTTTAATTATTAAAAAATAAACAAATGAACAATTAATATAAGCATTATTCAGTTTCTATTGTCAAGCGCTGTCAAATGTTGGTATATATTTTAATAAAGTCTCTTAATGCCTTTACAGACAAGCAAACAATAACAATATGTGAACATAATCAGTTCTTTAACGTCTCTCTAAGACTGTACATCACTAGTAATTTTACGAAACTTTCACTTGGTGTTGGTGCAAGGAATACTAATTAGCTTCATCTTCTGTTTCCTTAATTTGTTGACTATGAAATCACGTCCATCTCTCCATCATTAGATAATGTAGACAATTTCAATCAATGGAAGTAATGATATCACGACACTCTTTGACATACACTGGAACTTAGAGCATTAATTCTCGCAATAAAATGTCCTCATTAGAACTAAATGAGTTTACTATGAAGAGACTTAGAGATTGCACAACACAAGGCTTCAACGAGTTATTCGCCCATTGCGCACGCACGCACGCACGCACACACACACACACACACACACACACACACACACCCACACACACACACACACACACAGACACACACACACAGACACACACACACAGACACACACACACACACACATGATATTTTACAAACCAAACTGTGATTTCAGAAAGGATTTCTCCATTTTTCTATATCAAGGAATTGTTTGGTTGACCTTGACATTAAGAAATGCAACAAATGAGAAGGAGGAAGACACGTTTCAACTGTCAACAAAACAAAAGATAGAAATAAAAACGTCTTTAGAATGAGAGAGAGAGTGAGAAAGAGAGAGAAAGAAAAAAAAAAGAGAGAGAGAGAGAGTGAGAGATGAGATTAAAGAAATCCCGGTGAAGAAAAAACTCTGAAATAATAATAATACATTTTTTCTATTTACATCAGCGCTCAGAGAATTAAAATTTTAATAAAAGATGTATTTTAGCTCCTTGAACGGAGAGAGAGAGGAAGACGGAATTTGGGTGGTTGGAGTGAACGAGAGAAAGTTAAGGTGGACGAAAAACAATGAAGTGGAGAAAGACTGGAGGTGATAGAAGACTAATGGCGTGATGTGTGTACAGAGAAGACTAATGGCGTGATGTGTGGCGTGATGTGTGTACAGAGAAGACTAATGGCGAGATGTGTGTACAGAGAAGACTAATGGCGTGATGTGTG
>MUZC01000098.1:56309-124455 GCA_002072015.1 Radix auricularia | reverse complement strand
CCCCCCCCCCCCCACCGCCCTCTCGGCACTATGAACGGACAACTCGCCAGTCATCATTTCAAATGTCGCCCCTATCAATTTGCCACGTAATGGTTTGGCAAATAATTACCTATTGACGGACGTGCTCACTCCTGCTCTAGCGGGCCGCCCCTGGTACCTGCAGGCCGTGCCCAACCCATGACATCCGGAACATTGAGGAAAATGTAAATATTGCAAGGCTATGATGCTAACAATCTCTTTGCTTTAATCTCTGAACTTCGCTTTCATTCTTCCATTCATTGCGCAATGTCTCTCTGGCCGACTTTGAAAAAGGGATTTGATTGGACAGGTACACTACGTCATAAAACAGATTAGAGCCAAACTTTTGTAGGCCCAGCTTACTGAAAACTACAAATCTGCTTTAGAATCTCTAGAGACTCTAATTAATTGCTTTTTCGAGTAAGAAAACGGTTTGCTTTTTAAACCGTCACAAAAACGGGTTTGTAATAACTAAATTCATTAAGTTTGTTTCGCACGAATTTTCTAGCGTAAGAAAATACTATCACTGATTTCATTCCAATGCATAATATTTATCTTAATAATTGTTTAAATAATATATTTAAAGATAAACTTGTGAAGGACTGCATGGTTATAGTTCATGACTCACGAATTATTAATGCAGGAGAACTCTAGCATCATGCAAAATGCTGAGTCACTGCTGTCTCTTAAGTGTTTTAAATATTTTTTTTAATAATGAATAATCCATTTGAAAAAAAAAAAACTTTATAAGAAAATAATTTTACAACTGTATGATTCAAAATCATCTTTGAAATTATTGCTTAAAATTTACGCTCTAATTCAAACGAGTGACAATGAAACATCATCTAAGACTCAACATTACGTAGAATTTAGAACTGTACACAAATTAAGTTATTTTATTTCATCGGAAAGGTCTACTATTTTTGTCCACACATACATTTTACAAAGTAGGCCAAACGTTTTTACAAAAATAAAACACGCCTGAAAGTTTTGTCGATTACTTCCTGGCACAGCTATTTCAAAAACTCCCAGACTGGTTGCCAAAAAAAAAAGTATTTGAATGCGTTTTAGTTTATTTTAAAACTTTGACTTAACAAAATTTTCAGAATAGAAACTAACAACTCCATTTGCAGCGAAAATTAATCATTTGAACCCAGGCTGCAATCAAACGGGGGCCCTATCCAGCCAGCGTCCCTTAAAATAAAATGATTGTTAACAGCTAATATATGACTGTAACTAAATACTAATAATGGAAAAAAATAATAAACGAACACGTAGACATAACTGTTTGAAGTGTTTGCGGTATGTTACAATTGAGTGTGAAAAAAAATGATTAATTTTCCACTGCTGGGAATCGAACCCGACACCGGTTGCATCACGCGCCTGTGCTCTCTCCACATAATATGAGAAATTTTAAAAATATAAACTATATTTTATACTATGTTCTCTGAGTGAGTCAATTAAATCAAGTTTTTTCGATTATTAAGACTGAATCGCGATCATTTGTATACATAATATTTATAAATGTATTTAATTTATTATATTTTCAAGGGTTCGTGCAAACATTTGCACACTTTTATTATAAAATATAAAAGTTTGGGGGCCCCCAAACAGTCGGGGGCCCCTGGCTTTAGCCCACTCAGCCCCCCCCCCCTCTTAATCCGCCATAGATTTGAACTATACATTTGTAATAAACTCTATAAATATTTTTTCTTTCATTACAGCTTCCTTTATAAATTTTACTTAAGAACCACGCGAGACTCTACTTTTTCCTATACAACGCAGAGGATTTTACCATTTCATTTACAAAGCCACATTGGTCCCTCCGCCCCAACCATGTAAAACATAACTTCCCTTTGAAGAACACATCCTCCAAATATCGAATACTTAGTTCAGGACACACCTATCTCTACCTATCAATAAATAGTCGCTAGTATTGACTTAATATCGACTGTGTAACCACGCCAGTTACAGCACAACAATCGCCGCTACTAATGCCGATGGGCGACTAATTTGATTGTATCAATCCAAGCAGGACCGACGCTTTCTTCCCTCCATTCATGCTGAATTATTAATAACCCCAACACTCATGGCCGGCGACGGCCATTAGCAAATTAGGCCGCTCGACTGAGTTCTCCATTGACCGCTCAATACAACTGGCTGGCTTCGTTCGGCCCTGCATCTTCTCCGGTGATCAGTACTGTTATGTCTTTGGGGCTTTCAATTTATAACAGGGGAGATGAGGGTCAGGGGTGTGTTGATTTATTTGTACTGTGTGGGGATGTGTCGAGAGGGGGGGTAAAAAAACCCTGTGCTTGGTTCAATCGGCGTCGATTGAAATTCCCTCAAATATAACAAGGACAATTTAGAATGAACAGATAATGATAAATTGAAGAACGTACCTTTTTAATTAACGGCATATCTTATGCAAACATCTTTGAAGTTGTAGATCACTGCGTATCAAAAGTTGTTCTCGTACCTACAAATTTTCAAAAAAATCAGGCTAGTATACCATTTTACTATCTTAAGTGAAGGGGATATCAATGTCAAAGGAAAATGTATGCTGTGTTGAGTAAAATTGTACTGTATTTAAATGGTACCTGTAAAAGTGTACTGTATTTAAATGGTACCTGTAAAATTGTACTGTATTTAAATGGTACCTGTAAAATCTTTACATAAAATATATTCGATTTTGTTTTTCAATGAAAGTAACATCAGTTGTTTCATTTCTATAATAGTAATTAATACAACTAATTTGATACATTTTATAGCGATATTCCCCAGCTTGAAAACTGGACTCAGCGCACTTAACGTATATGTTACCGTGTTTATATAGGTACAACATAGAACATTTATATCTAAGTTCAACAAGACATGAATGTTATACGGAAACTACGTTAATCAGTCAATGAATTTTAAGAATGTATATCTGCAAAGTTTAAATAGATGTGTCCTGAGTGCAGTCTAGATGGCCTCATTAGTATGAATATTACGAATAATGGTACAAAAATCTACCTTTTGGAGCACAAAATTGAAAGACCTTTCGCTTATTTTTTAGAGCGTGTCAAAGGAACGGTAAGAATACATGTGTCTGCAGAAGCAGTTGACGAGGGGTTGAGAAGACAAAGAGAAATTCAAAGACAAAACTCGGAACAGAGGTTAATGCAGAGAATAACGGACAGTCAATGTGGTCTTGTTAAGGAAACCAATGAAGTGAATCAGGTAGTGAAGTGAAATTTTCGTGTTCTTTTTTCTTTCTTCGCTGTAAGAAATCGCGCGATGTTTGAAACACGATTATTGTTTAAATTTTTTTCTTCGATCTTATTTAAACTTAAAACTCTGTCCATTCGTCTGAGGGAATATTTTGTACTACATTTTCAATATTTATAAGTAGGCTTAAAATATCGCAAGCGTGTATATGATTGGGGGCAGTAGTTTAAGAGACTATTTATTTAAGATTGATTCGATTTGAAATAATTAATCAAACATCAATTTGCATTCAATCCCGATATGTGAACCTGTTCAAACTGAAATTCGATGAAATCATAACACCTAAATGATACATGATGCATACATTCGTGCGAATAGCAAGGGGCGTAATCATATTTGGTGAAGCCAGGGACATAACAAGAATTTATTCACAACTTAAGTTTCCGGTAAGCTATACATTCAATTAATTCATTAAATTAAAAGAAAATGTTACAGTTGTGTGTGTGGGGGGGGGGGGGGGGGGGGGGGGGAGCGACCACCACCCCACACGCCCTGTCGGTATCCCTGTTTGGAGCTCAAACGATAGTTGCAGCAAACAGCGACTAGACATACATCTGTACAAAAATTCATTTCATCAAAAATAGGAGTTACAGAAAGTATTTGCGAACGTTTTATTTTTAACTTTGTAGCTCTTGTCATTTTAATGGTTTGACGTCACCAAATGCTTGTACACAAGTATGCAAATGATCTAGTTGTAGTGTCAACTAACAGCCCGTGTTTGTCATCATTGACATGGGGGACACACAGGCGCAATTTAAAATGTTATAATGCGTGGGCTCTTGGAGCAGACCTCGCTTCGTTTGTTGATGGTCGGTTTTGAGAGGAGAACAAGTCATTTATTGAACCACGCGAGGCTGTAGGAAACAATAGCAGATCCCTTAACAAAGTCAACATTCAGATTTCGAATGTTGATGTTACTACACACATTGGATGTCATGGGGAATTCAAAGTTATTTTAAAATAAAATACACTGAGATCCAAAACATTTTATGAAAACAGAGATCTATTACAAGTTCTAATGATATCATTTCACAACTTTTTCAGGATTACGAAAAATAAATAATTTTTTTTCGAAACTGAAAAGAAACATATATTGAATTAGTGCTTTGAAAATAGCTAGTATGGTAAAAAAAATGTGTGTTGTTTAATGATCAAGAGATACTTCATAGGATTTCAATTCAGAATCCTCTAAAATTATTGTTTAAATAGTAATTTCCAGACCAATCATGAATACAATTTTGTTAAAAAATAGAAGATACAATGCTAGTTTAGCTTTTTAGCCGTTAAATAGTTCCGTAACTTATGTGTTGTTTTTTAAAGTTCAGGTATAATTTTTTTAAAAGGGGATTTCTTTGATTGTTCATTTGATTGTTTCTTTTTCAAATTTTTTCACAAGAGGCAATTTTCACTGGTTCTCATAAATCAATGAAATGAGCCGATGTCAATGTCAAACAGCGGTCAAACCTCTAATTAATGGATTGTGTTTATGACAATGGGCATCAGCTGGCAAATGTCAATGAAATCAAATGACTTTGTTCATGTCAATGTTTAACTTATAATGTAGCGATTTCATCAATGGAATATCGATACAATTATAACAGGTCTTTGTCCGGGTCATAAATTGAACAGCAAATCATACAATAATATGTCTCTATTAATTTGGAGAAGATTGTCACAATTAAAACATGAAAAAAAAAAACAACGCATAGTAGCTACGAAATGTTTAATGTTCTCTGTAAAGTTTCGGCTTGCACAGGAACAGAACGTAGACAAGATATTGGACTTTATAAAAACGCTACCAGTGTATAATTAAATTTAATCATATATTTACTTTTTATTTGCTACAGAAACTAACAAAAATTTACATAGTATTTTAGACCTATTATGGTGAAGTAATTTAAATACCAAAGACATAAGCTATAAGAATAAAATAAGTCACAAAAAATTAAAGGACGCATACAGGTAAAATAACCGCGACGATACGTAAGGAATTAGGATGAACATTAAATCACAGATCATGGCGTTGACTTAAGTTTTGCACACTTTACCCAGCACCTTTAAATCATCTTTGTACTTGCACTTTGAATAAATTTTTAAAACTAAAATACATTTTTTTTTCAAATCTGAAAATAGTTTATCATTAATGAGAAGACTGTCTCAAAATGATTTGTCTTTACCAACCAATACATATATCCTTGAGCACAAGAGCCAATGATTAAATAGCTTAAGGCCGTGGTAGAAATTGAACGCTAGTTTTAGAACGGTTCAGTGAGTGTCTAATTTTGTACACATTTCCTTTTACGAGGAAGAGCGGAGACAAAGTCTTTCTGTAATTCTGATACGTGTTCATTTTGTCCCTTTACGAAATACTATGACCCCCCCCCTCTTTCTATTTACGACATACCATGACCTCTCTCTTTCTATTTACAACATACAATGACCTCCCTCTTTCTAGTTACAACATACAATGACCTCCCTCTTTCTATTTACAACATACAATGACCTCCCTCTTTCTAGTTACAACGTACAATGACCTCCCTCTTTCTATTTACAACATACAATGACCTCCCTCTTTCTATTTACAACATACCATGACCTCCCTCTTTCTAGTTACAACATACAATGACCTCCCTCTTTCTAGTTACAACATACAATGACCTCCCTCTTTCTAGTTACAACATACAATGACCTCCATCTTTCTAGTTACAACATACAATGACCTCCCTCTTTCTAGTTACAACATACAATGACCTCCCTCTTTCTAGTTACAACATACAATGACCTCTGTCTTTCTAGTTACAACATACAATGACCTCTCTCTTTCTAGTTACAACATACAATGACCTCCCTCTTTCTAGTTGTAAGATACAATGACCTCCCTCTTTCTAGTTACAACATACAATGACCTCCCTCTTTCTAGTTACAACATACAATGACTTCCCTCTTTCTAGTTACAGCATACAATGACCTCCCTCTTTCTAGTTACAACATACAATGACCTCCCTCTTTCTATTTACAACATACAATGACCTCCCTCTTTCTAGTTACAACATACAATGACCCCCTCTTTCTAGTTACAAACATACAATGACCTATCTCTTTCTATTTACAACATACAATGACCTCCCTCTTTCTAGTTACAACATACAATGACCTATCTCTTTCAATTTACAACATACAATGACCTCCCTCTTTCTAGTTACAACATACAATGACCTCCCTCTTTCTAGTTACAACATACAATGACCCCCCCTCTTTCTATATACGACAGATAATGACCTCCCTCTTTCTATTTACAACATTCAATGACCTCCCTCTTTCTAGTTACAACATACAATGACCTCTCTCTTTCTAGTTACAACATACAATGACCTCTCTCTTTCTAGTTACAACAATCAATGACCTCTCTCTTTCTAGTTACAACATACAATGACCTCTCTCTTTCTAGTTACAACATACAATGACCTCTCTCTTTCTATCTAGTTACAACATACAATGACCTCTCTCTTTCTAGTTACAACATACAATGACCTCTCTCTTTCTAGTTACAACATACAATGACCTCCCTCTTTCTATTTACGGGATGTAATGACCCCCCCCCCTCTGTCTATTACGACGTAAAATGACCTCCTTTCTATTTATGACATACAATAATAATAATAAATTTAATAATTAATTGATAATTTATATTAGGGCCGTATCCCAGCAAAGAGCCGGGATCACAGGACTTTATATGCTGATAATAACATACACATGTTAATGCAGTAAACATTCATATCATAATAACCTCATAAATGACCATACGTTTAACATCCGCCATGTTAATCATTAAAAAAGAAATGTTGTTTCATTCATTAGAATTTTTTTGTTTGAAAAGAATCGTCTTAAGCAGTGGCGTAGCGAGGGGGGGGCAAATGCCCCGGGCTTCACTTGGCTAGGGGCGGCAAATTCCTGGTCATTAAATAGTCTCTAGCAAGAAAGTGTGTTAAAGAAAATGTAGCCTTTTATCGAAGTAAAAGAGAAAAATTATGTGACATTAATAGAACGTTTTTACTGCTGAATCTTCAATTTCCTTATTGGCTAAGTTATTTTCGGATACTAATACTACTGTACTAAAAAGCCAGAGGAGTTTAAGTCGTATGGTAACTTGACTCTCGATCTGTCTATTTACGACATTAAATGACCTCCCGCTGTCTATTTACAACATTAAATGACGTCCCTTTGTCTATTTACGACATTAAATGACGTCCCTTTTGTCTATTTACGACATTAAATTACCCCCCCCTGTCTATTTACGACATGAAATGACGTCCCTTTGTCTATTTAAGACATACAATGACCTCCCTCTGTCTATTTACTACATACAATGATCTCCCTTTGATTATTTACGATATTCCATGTCTTTGGCGTGTCAATGCTTAACATATGAATTTATTTCCGACACCCACACAATCTCCACAATCACCAGGTCCATATCTAACCGAACCCCATCTATCCAGATGTGATCCCTTAATCAGTGACGTTAAATCATGCATGTTCACCCACGTGTAGACTATCTACCCGGCTACATCCATTTTTGATGAAGGTTTTAGGCGCGTGGCCCCGACCTGGTGTTGCGTGCTGGCCGGGCGACCCTCCAACAATAAGGGAAACAGAAAGAACGCGATGAAAGAAAAAACAGTCCTGGCATTTCGTAAGTCAAAGCCCTCGCCCTAAGGCTCGCTTCATTCACGAGAGGCTCAGAGTTCATGAGGGTAAGTGTTAATCTGGGGGCCAGTCAATTAAACAGAAGGTGTAGACAGGACTGGATATCTTGTTTTAACAAAATCCAAGGTTTACATCAGGAATATTAACGGTTCATGCGGTGTTGGGAGGGTGGGGGAAACATATCCCTGCTGCTAATGACCCAATTAAAACAAATAAAAGGTGTAGGTAAGGATTAGCCTGACCGGACGTAACAAAACAGCGAACGTTTCGGCAAAGAGCCTTTATCAACGAACATACAAGACACAAACAAAACGAAAATAAAAATAAAAAATGAAAAATGAAGGAACTTAGCTGCGGTGAAATCCAAAGTATCCAAAGAAAAAGTGCAGCTAAGTTCCTTCATTTTTCATTTTTTATTTTTATTTTCGTTTTGTTTGTGTCTGATAAAGGCTCTTTGCCGAAACGTTCGCTGTTTTGTTACGTCCGGTCAGGCTAACCCTTACCTTGTTTACGTCTTTTCCATTGAATTTTGTATAAGCCTGATTGCAGTCCTACCCCTCATTTTGTTTACTACCGTAAAATCAATACGTTAACTTATTTATTAATTCTGCTGTAAAATGTGATCATTTCTTGTCCAAGGCCATCTTTGTTGTTGGACACGACCAGATCAGGTGATCAGGCTAGTGTCCATGTATCTCTTCTTTTGCCACTTTAAGTTAGTTCCTAATTTGAGCAGCATGCTGTAATATTGAAGTCAAATGTAAGAGTGTTGAGTGAGTTTTGTTTGATTCTATAATGACATTTGAGTGAGTTTAGCCTGATTTTATAATGACATTTGAGTGAGTTTAGACTGATTTTATAATGACATTTGAGTGAGTTTAGACTGATTTTATAATGACATTTGAGTGAGTTTAGACTGATTTTGTTCCGATAACATGTGATTACACCAAGCAACTGTACATTTCTGTAGTAGGCTACCACGTCCTGTATTTTTCACGATATTCTAATGACATTAAGAATTAGACTTCTCTCTCTCTCCCTCTCTCTCTCTCTCTCTCTCTCTCTCCCTCTCTCTCTCTCTCTCTCTCACACACACACACACACACACACACTATGTTTATGTCTCTGGCTCCATTAATAATAGTTAATTGTCTTTACAAAATGATATTTAATTTTGTTCAAAATATACTTTCCCTAATGGTGTTCAAATCTTTGAAAAGTTAGTTTACACATTTCTCGTGAACAGCTGAGAGTTGTAATGAAATAAAAGATCAGTGGTGACCTATATTTCCTTTGTTTATTTTTATCAGGAAGCTAACCATCCTGGAAATTAAATGATAAAACTAGCTACTTCTTTATAAGCTCCGTGCTCAAAACTCGCGTCTGGCGGGGCCATTGTTGCGTGACAAAACTGAGCTGCTCGAGTGACTAAGAGAGCAAACAAACGTCATTGATGACGTATTTGATTAGAGCTAATCACATATTAAAACCTACAACTTCACACGATTGCTGTTGGACACAGAGGTTGTTTGGTGTGATCAGATGTGGACACAGAGGTTGTTTGGTGTGATCAGATATGGACACAGAGGTTGTTTGGTGTGATCAGATATGGACATAGACATTGTTTGGTGTGATCAGATGTGGACATAGAGGTTGTTTGGTGTGATCAGATGTGGACACAGAGGTTGTTTGGTGTGATCAGATATGGACACAGAGGTTGTTTGGTGTGATCAGATGTGGACATAGAGGTTGTTTGGTGTGATCAGATGTGGACATAGAGGTTGTTTGGTTTGATCAGATGTGGACATAGAGGTTGTTTGGTGTGATCAGATGTGGACACAGAGGTTGTTTGGTGTGATCAGATATGGACATACATGTTGTTTGGTTTGATCAGATGTGGACACAGAGGTTGTTTGGTGTGATCAGATGTGGACACAGAGGTTGTTTGGTGTGATCAGATATGGACACAGGTTGTTTGGTGTGATCAGATGTGGACACAGAGGTTGTTTGGTGTGATCAGATATGGACATAGAGGTTGTTTGGTGTGATCAGATATGGACACAGAGGTTGTTTGGAGTGATCAGATATGGACACAGAGGTTGTTTGGTGTGATCAGATGTGGACACAGAGGTTGTTTGGTGTGATCAGATATGGACACAGAGGTTGTTTGGTATGATCAGATATGGACATAGAGGTTGTTTGGTGTGATCAGATATGGACATAGAGGTTGTTTGGTGTGATCAGATGTGGACACAGAGGTTGTTTGGTGTGATCAGACATGGACACAGAGGTTGTTTGGTGTGATCAGATGTGGACACAGAGGTTGTTTGGTGTGATCAGATATGGAAGCCTTACTTACAGAAAAAAGTGGCGGATTTAGTTCATTGAAAAGAAGCATTTTGTTTGTTTGTTTGTTTTTGTTTTTGTTTTTGTTTGTTTGTTTGTTTGTTTGTTTTTTTTTTGCTTACTTCAGACTTCCATTGAGAATAATAGGGACGAAATACAGACTGCTACTGTATTAGGTATAATAGAATTGAGCCTCGTGCACCGACTAACCACATTCTTGCGATATTATATTCTATCAAGCCAAATAAATTCACATGTGTTCACGTTTATTTTTTACGTCTAAACATTCCTGGTAAAATTAGTTTCTTATTCTAGCCGCCAGTAAGTTTAAAAACAATACAAAGACAAGTTTAGATGAAGCGATGAACTCTGACACCATCGGGAGAGACCGGTCAGAACTAAACACATGTTGCCAACTGTACAATAAATATATTGGAACCGTGTTGATTAGAGACTGCCACTAGACTAAACACATATTCTTGAGACCTGAGATTAATCTCTTAAGGTCTTGGCTAATACTTGGGCAATTAGCTCCATCTGCTGAGCAGTGCCGTACAACATTGTCTTCACGTGGGACTCTTTTGCCTCCCGTACCTCCCCGACTATGTCTAGCATGGAACACAACGTCAGCAGGCGTGTGACCGTCTCAGAAGCTTGGCTGCAATGACGGCAGTTCGAGTTCATGTTGTAGTCTAGCCGGTTATAGTAAGAGTTGGTTGGGCAATGCTCGGTGCGCATTTGGGTCACTAAACTCTGGTTCTAACAATTTAGACCCCACCACTGGTCTGGTCGGTTCGGCCTGGGCATGCTAGCGAAAACCCCACTGGCCATATACCGATTAAATTTAAATTAATCGATAACAGTCCTAGTATATGTACACTAAAAAATTGAATATATTTGTGTCCAACAATTAGTTTCAGGTCCACGTTTCTATTCCCTTTTATTGAAACTTTTTAGTACATTTGTACATTAATGCACATAAAACCTCGGCCTTTCAAAGAAGGACAGTAAAGAGATTGATATAAAATTCTAAATCAAATTTTTAATGTAATATAAAATGTAAACTAAAAAATGTAATTTGAATGTTCGGTTCTAGAAGATAACATCTACATAAACAGTTTATGGTCTCTGTATTTTTGAAAGTGTGTAAAAGAAAATACATGGATAAGGTCCAAAATAGTATCAAATAGGTTGTTAGCCTTGATGAAAGTTTCACGAAGATGACTTCAACACTGGAAAACAGGATCAAAAGAAAAACAAACATCCACAGCCATACCAACATGAACATTAATGTCCTGAGCCATACCAACATGAACATTAATGTCTTGAGCCATACCAACATGAACATTAATGTCTTGAGCCATACCAACATGAACATTAATGTCCTGAGCCATACCAACATGAACATTAATGTCCTGAGCCATACCAACATGAACATTAATGTCCTGAGCCATACCAACATGAACATTGATGTCCTGAGCCATACCAACATGAACATTAATGTCCTGAGCCATACCAACATGAACATTAATGTCTTGAGCCATACCAACATGAACATTGATGTCCTGAGCCATACCAACATGAACATTAATGTCCTGAGCCATACCAACATAAACATTAATGTCCTGAGCCATACCCCAGAACGTAAGATTTCTGTAATTGTGAAACATAAGTTTACATCCTCACGACAAGGGACTTCCCTCCCCTCCCTCTGTAGTCGGTTAAATCAGCTTTGAAAGGCCAGTCGAGTATCGGTTACTTTCGGAATGGAATCGATTCATTTTTAATTCAGTTTTCCACTAGATTGAAAAGTGCTCCAAGTGGGTGGGGGAAGGGGGGGGGGTGTTTTAAAGTACGGGATTGTTAGTCATTTGAATAGGGTGGTGGTTAAGGGGGAGCAATTAGAAAACAGGAACATCTAGAATTAGAAGAATTCATTTTAAATTTCGAGATAAGACATTTCACAAAGCTTGCAGAGGCATTAATATATCTACTGGTTAATTCCTAAAAGAGTGGGAGATGATTGCCCACACCCAGTGGCGTCGCTAGGGGGTGCGGTGGGGGCGGGCCGCCCCAGGTGAACGAACTCTAGTGACGCCACTGCACACACATACACCAGAAATACTTTCTCTACACAAAGAAATTCGTTAAAATTCTTATTATCTGTTTCAGTGATGATAGGGACACGGTTGAAGTAGCAGTCAGGAAGCCATGGTGATTTAGGGTATCTTTTTCTTTTTGTGGGGGATGGTTCCTTAAAAGTAAAACGCTTGTCATTGATTGCTTCCTTTTGTCAAGAAAATTGTTAGACGCCCACAGAGCAGTTGCAAGCTCCACTTTATCCTACAAAATTTCAATGTAGGAGACTATTAGCCAGGAAATAATAAGACGTTCAAAAAATTATCAAATTGGATACTTGTTTAAATAAGATTTATCTTCCCATATTGCCACAGAGTCTGCAAGCTATGGCTTTTTAAAATATTTTTTTTAAAAAATACTCCCGTATCCAGTACGTTTGACAATGGTTTTAACAAGAGCTCTATACAGGCTGAGCTTTTTTGGAAGGCTAACGTTTTTGCTGGCCCATATTTTGATTGCTTTCGTCATTGCTGATACTGCCGGTCCAATTTTAGTTAGAATTTCAGCTTCATGGACACCATCTTAAGATATAATAGCTCATAAGTGTTTGAGATATTCCGCTGCTTTTTTTTCGGGGGGGGGGGGTAATTTTGATGTTTGCCATTCTGGGAACTAAGGTGCTAGCCAAAACAAACTTTTCTCTGAACTAATTTCCATTACATATGCACCTGATCTGTCTAAAAGTTTGTCAGTGAGCTCCTGTAGTTCTTTACTACTCCCAGCCAAAAGATCTACATCGTCAGGAAATCTTAGTTGTATGGATGTGAGACCTGGACACTACTGGCAACCACTGAAAACAATCGGCATGTATTCTAAAACAAGTGCATGAAAACATTCTCTTATCTAGAACAGAAGAGCAATGAGCATGTCTGAGACAGAATAAACTCCATTGAGGGTCGTCAGGAAACCACTAGAGTGACGATTAAGAGATACAAGCTGGCATAGTTTGGTCATGTGCTGTGACATGATCGCCTTACAACAATCTCACATCCAGTCACTGTAGAAGGGGGCGGTGAAAATATCCACGGTGGAACAGTTGGCTTGACAAGATAAAAAAACTGAACAGGACTTTGGTTGAATGAATTATTGGCCGCCCCTCAATACAGGCCATTTTTAAGATCCTTGTCTGTTGATGTTTTCAAGGGCTCCCGCAACAGTCACGGGACGGATGATGGTTCAGTAAGTAGCATAGCAAAGAGAAAATGAATTTGGCACAGAAAATGGGATGATAAGATACAACAGAGATTTTTGCGTTTGAAACGGGAGCATAAAATGATACAAGCGTATTTTAAGGTCCATGTTTCACTACTTGAATAATTGATGATATTAGACAAGTGTGTGTTAAATGAAAGCCAATTCTAATTTATTCAAGGATAATTTACACACAAACAACTTGACGATGTGGCAAAAAGTTCTGCCATTTTGTTGACTTTTGAAAGCAGATTCGCGCGATACCGCCGTAAAAACAAAATATTCTTATCCCGAAGGACGTGCACGACCGTGCAGTGACGTTTTCCACTCAGCAAGTGTAGCCATTCACACTACGCTATGGCATTTGTTTTGGGAAAAGATACGGGCATACACTAGATTCTGACTATAACTTCATGGCCAATGCCAATCCATAAATGTCGTTAGGTTAACGTCTTGACGGCTGTAAATGAAAAACAGCTTTTGAATGTTTTATATTGATATACAGATAATGTTTACATCACATATAATTTCATCTTCATGAGAAGAAGTTTAGGACCAATATAGAAATAAAACACTTTTATTTCTCCATATTCATGAAAAAATTCATATAAATCTTTTTTTCTAGGGCTGCTGAAATTAACGATTAATTAATTGATTAAAATTTAAGAAAATATTTCTAATATTTTTTTAAAAAATGTATTAATTATTTTATATCTTTTGTTACGTACATACTGGTACTATTATTATTTATTTACAGGTTTATACATAAAGAAAAAGGTTTTTCTTCCTTATATCTTGCATAGAAGAATAAATTTGCTGTGTTATATCACAAAATTTTGGAGCCAAAGAATTACCGTGACTTAAACGATTGTGCAAAATAATGAATCGTGACTTAACGGCACCTATATACGCGTTCTATAAAATATAATTAATCGATTAAATATTTCCCTATTAATCGAAAATTATTTTAATTTTTTTTATCTGCCCTACTTTTTCCCCATCTTGTGTTCGGATGGGGAAAGCGTTGCCTAAAAAGAGGATACCCTATACCCCATCACCATTCGAAACTGTAATAAAAATGCAAGTTTAGACGCAAACCATGGCTAACCATAGAACCCGGTAATCTACTGTTTAGAAGGAGCGTCAGTAATTGATAAGATAAAATAACATAAGAGTGCGAACTGAATTTGTGTCGAAGTTACGTAAATATTTGCAATTAATTAGATTAAAGATTTTTCTAAATGAAAATGTTTTATTTAGAAAATTTTACTCTTACTTGTCTATTTATGAACTTTCGTGACGTATAACATTCCTTATATCTGTACTTTGACAAAACTCCTCTTTTTAAGTAGGATCCCATGTTCCCGTGGCGATACAAAAATCTAAATCCTTTCTAGTAACGCGCCATCCCATGTTCCCGTGATGATACAAACATCTAAATCCTTTCTAGTAACGCGCCATCCCATGTTCCCGTGATGATACAAACATCTAAATCCTTGCTAGTAACGCGCCATCCCATGTTCCCGTGGCGATACAAAAATCTAAATCCTTTCTAGTAACGCGCCATCCCATGTTCCCGTGACGATACAAAAATCTAAATCCTTTCTAGTAACGCGCCATCCCATGTTCCCGCGGTGAGACACAAACTCCATTAAAAAGATGTACCCTGACGATGAATCACCCAATAAGGGCGGCCTCCCAAGTCGATATAACATCAAGTTGTGCCAGCCCCACGGGAAGAGACGAATCAGGTTCGGCTTGCAGCCCGGCCGCCAGGGGGACAGAAACACAATCTAAATCAGTTTTAGAGTTACATGCAGGGTAGATACTGGCCAGTTTGAGACAGGGAGAGGGAGTGGTGTAGATCTGGGGCATTTGGGCTTAATGACATCAGAGCTATCAGACACATCCCTATCCATTAATTTTTTTTTCACAAAGCTTTACTTTTTTTATTAACTTTTGTTTTTGTTTTTCTTGTTGATAAAAAGGCTAGAACGTAATGTAGGATATTTAAGAATATTTCGATATGAGATATAATTTTGAATACATCAAAAAGTCATATCCTATCTTTACAGACGCTCCTTTTTTACAGACGATTATTGTGTCCTACGGTTATGCATGGTTTGTGTCTAGTCTTGCATTTTTATTTTAAAAGTTGATAAAGTGTTTGTTTTCCTGGTTTCATCAGGCAACCCATTTCACATCCGTATTCCAGACGGGAAGAACGAGAATTTTTACGTGTTTTTTCTTGCTTACTAAATAATAAATGTGTTTTTATCTTTATGCCTATCTGAGGATTGTATAAAGTTATCCTTGTGTTGTATTTCTAAATTAAAATTAATTGCCTCATTAAGTATATCTTTACATGTAATGGTAATATAATAGTGTACTTTACTACAAAGAATCAGCACAGAAATACATTTAAACTTTAAAAATTTTTATCCTGCTGTAGATATTATCATCCACACCTTCCCACCCCGCAATAATAAATACCAATAATAATTCAGAAATGCATTCCTCTGCCACCAGTTTAAACATAATTATTATGATAAACGGTAAACAGGCCTACATTTTTTATGGTAACACTTTTTGTGCGGCTCAAATAACCAGACATTTCGTTATACTGTGTATTTTCAAAGCACTTTCCATCATTGTCAATGGTATCACTGATGCATCATATATTGTGATGCTAACTATTACCACAGAACACGTAAGCATAATACCAAAATGAACAAATTTGTTGAAATAGAAAACAAAAAAGTGTTCCTGGTTTATAAGCCTAATATTCCTTATACGCTGTCAAATTGATTTAAAGATGAGATTTAATTCCTCGTTTCAATTTCATTTTTAAAAACATTGTCCAATGCATCCATACCATCCACTACCTTGTACTAAACTGTGTTTCAAGATATGTTTTGTTTTAGTTTTCATCATTAAGGGCTTCAGTGTTCATATAATAGCTCATAATAGTTGAGTTAGGAAAAATTCAATAAATCTGTTCTTTCGATGTCTGGTCCAGTCAGAATCCTAGGTTTAAATCACAAGGAGCTACGTCAAACGAACTCCGTCATAAAACTTTCTATCTCATGCCGGTAAAACCAACAGTTGCTAAAATGACTTCTCTTACATCGCATGATGAAATATCTCCTATTTTAAAACAAATATTTCTTAAACAAAGACACTGTCGTAGGAGGAATGCAATGTACACAGTTAATTAACGTACACAACACTGGACGTTAACTGGGTATTGAATTCGAAAATGTTAACTACGAACTTCCGAACCCATTCCATAGCCGGAGTTAATGGTTGGCCATGATGTATGGCATTAACAAGAGCAGAAACTGAAAACAAAGAAACTATTTGTCCGATGATCAATTCATTGTCCCTTATTCTAACGTGTCAAATTCACCGCCTTTAAGCTAACTGCCTGAACGTCATGAAGACTGACACATTACGTGTCCAGGTAAAAGATGTTATTGTAGGTTGATTGGGAATAGGTGGGGGGATGTACTAGTAGTAGCACCATCGACGTTTCAAGATCTGAAGTGAAGATTTGTTTTATTTGACAAGGACGTAGTAACATGCATCATTTCAGGAAGTTCAAAAATCTTTTTTTTTATATGTAAACCATGCGTTTAGCATAAAATTGTTAAAAGATTAGTTACTTAGTCTAGGCCTTGTTCAAAAAGGGGTGGGGAGGTTTTCCTTGTCCAGGACCTGAGAATTAATTATACTCTATTTGATCAGCCCGCCAAAGTTAAATGGTATTAAATATTTTCTTGGAAGGTTCGAGTCTGGTAATCTCCCAAGCATTCAATGGTGTGGGCGGCACATCCGTTGGAGATGTGCCACGCTCGACGAAGCATAACGTACTGAACTCGGTGCTAATACTTCGATCTGTCACCTGATATTGAACCCTGAGTCTATGTGAGGACACGATCTGGTGGCAGCCCCAACAAAGGTTATTGACAGAGTCATTGCCATTGTCAGCTACTCGCTGTTAACGTTTAAACGAAGCACGACTGAGTACACCACGAGAACAGGGAAGTTTGTTGTTTCTGTCAAGCAGCTTAAAGGTCATTGGTCCTAGGTATTAGGTCCGTTGTCATGATGGACTAGGAGTTCTAATCCCAACAACAGATTGAACCAAATTATTGTCTTTTTTATTTAGTTTATCTCCGATATAGCAACACAAAAAATCATCAACGTTAACCACAATTAGTATTAAATAACAAACATTTCGTCAGCCCAATGACTGATAGAAACACTCACCCCACTTTATTTTACTTGATTCACTTTTACCAGTTTCTGTTACCCATGGAAAAATGTAGATGTTAGCCTTCGTCATTTCCGGCAGCATTCATTTGGATCAATTTCATTTTTAATTAATATATTATTTAAATATCCGGGTACTGTGTAAAGAGTTATCTATATAGATATTTGTAAAATTTTTGCTAACTTAAGTTACTTTATAAAATTTGACCAAGATAAAAACGTGTTAAAAACTCAATTATATTTGGCAAAAGTATTTTTATTTATTTAATTAAGGGAAAAATAATATTGTTTTAAAAGAAATATCTCCATAAATAGTTACTTTCCTGAATGAGATAAGACGGTTAGAGACCTGAGATATTTAACCCAGTTTGGTTTATTTAAGAAAATGACGGTAGATATCTTCTATAGTCAGCCAGGGGCGTTTGAGGGGAACTTGAACTCAACAAAATAATATTATTTATCAACACGCTAAAAAGATATCTATACTAAATACATATGTTGAAATGAATTTGTTTCAAAATTTTAAAGTCAGCAATGAGTAGCCTCTACACTCTATAAGTTTCTTAGACTTAAGTAGTGATGTTTGCATTCTGCTAACCTAAGTTGGTCATTATTTTTCGTTTACTATTCATTCCAATTAAGTTTTTCGCTCTATATTTCAGTTAGAATATAAAGACAAATCAATGAACAGATAAATCAATTAATGTAATAATCGACTTTTGAGAAATCGATTTACTCTTAGTGTAACTGTCGTGTTTTAGTTTTGTAGCCGGAAGTCCAAGTGGCGGAAACTCAAAAAGTCAACCATGTTATTTGTCAATCAATTACTCTCAAAGTCAAACTCACATCGTCAGAAAATACAAGGCATGAAACCAGATGACATTTTTATTTTAAAAATAGCTTAAATGTTAAATTCAACAACATGATAACAGAATTCACCTTTAGGCGTCCATATCGTCTTCATTTCATGACGTGGTGTGTGGATGGCTATGTATAGAAGACCAGGTATAGATAACAATGATATGGATGGAGAGTTAATGACCACTATAGAAGCTATACACTTAACGTTTGAATTGCTTTTCTTACTGAAAGAGAATCCATTGATGACTGTCTGTATATGTCTTCACCGCACTTATCACTTTAATATACTATTTTAAATACAATTGTTGCTTGAGAAGAAATGGAGTGAATTTTTAACATTCAAAACACAAGCAATAAATGTTCCGCATACACAACAACAGAAGAGAATCCAAATCGAAAAATAGTTTTCTTTTCTTTTAATATAACAAGAATTTTTGTTTTCTTTAAATCTCTGAATGTCAAACTATATTCAGAGATTCTTAATAAGACTTTTAAATGGAGTTAATTATACAGATATTTTTACACCTCTTCTTGGGGCACAATAGAGGCAGACAATTGATGGGAGAACATAGTGTGAGGACTCTTCAAGCCTTACGAGTTGATTCATTAATAAAGAAAACTAGTTCTTGAGTTGTCTATTTTTAGGCGTTCTTTCAATTCGTTTTATTTAAATACGTTTGTGGTGTTGGGTTTTTTTATATCTAATTAATGGGATCTCTTATCTCCAATTACTGGGATCGTTTATGTTAAATCACTAGGATCTTTTATATCAAATTACTGAGACTTTGTATCTCAAATTAATTGGATTTTTTTCCTCATACTAGCTAAATACTTGCGCTTCGCAGCATAAAATTAGGAATTAAATTAGCGTTGTGAACCTGCCTAGCATATTTTGGAAGATTGGACCATAAGTAACAAATACCATTGGAAAAATTAGATGTGGCATCTGACATTCGCGTCATACTTTGCGGGAGTTCACTACATAGAAACTCTCTAAAGTTATCTTCTTATATGTTACGGACGCTCCTTCTGTTTTATGGTGATCAGTGACTAAAATGATATTTATACAGCTTGTTAAAATAATAAATAATATATTTTAAAATATATTCATAGACATATTATGTAAATAAAAATAGGCCATATATGAAAAAAAACTACATTTAGATCACCGGCCTTTATTGTGCCATATTTTTTTTTTAAAAATATTTTGCCTATTCTATCGCGGGAGGGTAATCAACAACTTCCCAAAGTTTCATGCCTCTACCTACAGGAAAGTTGTAGAATTAGTGATAAGCAAGTCTTTATAAAGCTCATATAAGGGGGAAAAAAACTAAATTCGGCCCCAGCCCCCCCCCCCCCCCCATGAGTGGTATTTTAAAATTAATATTAGCCTTTTATCGTCATGAGCGTGTACTCAACAACTTCTTTAAGTATCATGCTGCTACCTACACGGGAAGTCGGAGAATTAGTGATGAGTGAGTGAGTCAGTCAATGAAAGCTTTGCATATTATTACTACAGATTACCGGCATTTTGTTTCTGATATTACTGGAGTATTGCAACTCAATTTTTAAAATATGGTTGAAATATGTCCTTATGCTGTCCAGTGGTAAAGAAAGCTAATACTTTTGTAATCAGTAGGTAGCCAGTTGTCTCTTTTCATCCTCGAGTCCACGCATACGTTTAACTCATGAATAGAAATAGAAGGGGTATCGAGTTTTACAACATAATTTTAATGCATTTTTGATGTTCCTAACAAAATATGCTTAATTTACCTATTAGTCTTTTTATCCAAAAAATTCCCGCAAATTTTTTCTATTTATTTCCAGGTACTGACATCCTCTTGCGCGTCTCAAAATTAAAAATAATAATAAATAAATAAAAAGTAAATGTTCCCCAAGGCAGCAGAGTTATTACCTCGTTAAAGTAATGACTATAGTATTGAGTGGAGTGAATTGTGTTGCTTCTGTAATGCAAGTACAGAAAATATAACATTAAATAGTTCAATTTTTTTAACAATACGAAAAATGTTATTCCGAATTTTAATAGTTTTCAAATATTTCTCTGTTTTTGAAATGCCAGTTTTTAATAATCTAATAATTATGGCTTTAATTTCGAGCATTACTTAATCTTATCTTTTCATTTTTTTTTTTTACAGTTTTCTCACTACAGTATTACAACCAGATTACACACACTTATTCCACTCTCGACTTGTTTTTTTTTTTACTTGTAAGTTAATCGTACTCCATGTGTGAATATCATGGGGCTGTGCGGAAAAATACTTAATACCTTATAACGTTTTAATGACCACTTCTAGCGTTCTTCTGGGCGCTGACCTAACAGCAGTAAAACGATGTCACGAATTAGGTCTCTGGGAAGATGGCTCAAGCTAGAAAGTTAAGGATAAGATGGCTGAATGGAGGTAATTGAAATTTAAAGATTATCTTGTGAATAACAAGAGGGGAAAAAGTACAATTTCTTTAGTCTTTCTATCAAAGAGGCTCTAAGAGTAAAAAAGAATAAATAATTCCACTGTTTAAAATGAACGACGGAATCTTTTTCCCAAACAAGATTCAAGGCAGCAGTGTGCAATGATTTTCTGGAGAGGTCTTCTTCTTTAGTCTATGGGCTATGTTGATTTATGGCTTACTCGCTTGGCTAAAAAAGATCATGGGTTATGGTGATATTTTGATGTCGATGAGTTATTGAACAAATGTTATAAACTATTTGTTACTGTGCTGTTTGTATTCAGAGCTGCTAATTGTATTTGCAGTTAGTTAGGCAGTTAATGGTCTTTGCTGCAGAAATTTTAGAGTTTGAAGTAATATAGTGTGTTCAATTTTGTTTATAAAATTAAGTCTATATTGTTTATATTTCGATCTTATTTTTAAACACTCAAGGACTGTGGCGTCGCTAGGGGGTGCGGTGGGGTGGGCCGCCCCGGGTGACACCATCAGGGGGATGACACCAAAGTTAAAAATTCTGTATTTTTACGTTATTCGGCACTGGAAAACTTGAAGGAGTTCTATAGGTTAAGTGGTAAGGGGGTGACACCATGAGCTACCGCCCAAGGTGATACCAACTCTAGTGACGCCACTGCTCAAGGATTTTTTTAGCGCAATTTGTTTTCTGCGTTGATACGTTATTTTACACTTGATAGTTTATTTTTACTTTTTAAATTTTAACTTAATTTTAAATTAAATGATGTTTTTTTAAATATTAACATATGTTTACTTATCTTATATGAAATATTAGTAGAAGTGTCCTACGCTTGGTCTTACATTTTTACTAGAGTTTTAAGTGTTGCTAGTGTGTTGCTTGCAAGTTATTCAATCCATCACGCCACAATTCCAGACGGGCAGAACGATATTTGTATGTGTTTGTCTTGTATACGGATTAAGAAAGTGTTTTTATGCTTATTTCTATCTGTGGATTGTATTACTTTAACTTTGTGATGTACTACAAAGAAATAAGTGCCTTATGTGTTATACCTACTTGACTCTTTGTTCTTCTATCCTCTGGTGTTTCTAGGTAAAGTGATTCAAAGACTGGTCTAATTCTTATCCATTGAGAAAAATTTCCATAGATGAATTTTGCTTATCTATTTTGAATATGTTCCAGTTTAACTATGTTTCATTAGGTGGATGGATCTAAGGCTGTCAATAGTGTTGAAATAAATGCCTGGGCACCCGTCCAAATTTTGAATGGGTACGTAACGTTTCGAAAGGCTGGATAATTTTTTCTGTCATGACCGTTATATAATGCTAGCCACAATATATGCACCTCATTTCACACTGTAGTCAACAACAGGCTTTCAGAAACATACAATTGTGAACTTTAATGCACTACACTAAAAACTGTAATTCCTGCGGTATACGCAATAGTCAATTACAGTAAACTGAACATTCAAACAAAAGATCAACAACTATGACGTAGTTTAAGTCAGGTCAAACGACTCCAGTAGCTTGATGACGGTAGTAACTATTTAATTATCTATACTAATAAAAGGGAAGCCCTGACTGACTCACTCACTCACTCATTCATCACTAATTCTCCAACTTCCCGTGTAGGTAGAAGCATGAAACTTTGGAAATTCTTTAAGCACAAGCTCCCAATTATAATTGAAAAAAAGAGTAAAATTTCCCAATCATGGGGGCCGGGGCCCCAAAAACGGTTTTTTCCTTATATGAACTATATAAAAATTGAAAATCACTAATTCTCCTATTTCCCGTATAGGTAGAGGCATGAAACTTTGGTTAATTTTTTGAGTACAAAAATTGGCAAAAAAGAATGTTAAAATTCCTTCTCATGGGGGACCGGGGGCCAAAATATAGTTTTTTCTTATATTAAAAACCGACTCATCATAATTCTCCAATTTTCCAGGTAGGTAGGATCATGAAACTTTGGGAAATTGTTAAGTACCATCTCGCGACGAAAGTCGGTGTAAAAGAATTTTTAAATACACACTCATGGGGGCCGGGGCCCCAAAAACGTATTTTTTTCTTATATGAGATTTATAAACATTCAAAATCTATAATTCACTTATTGCCCGTGTAGGCATACACATAAAACGTTGAGTAGTTGCTAAATTTACATTCGCGATGGTAGCAGGTTGAAAACATTTCAAATATCCTTTACTTGGGACCGGGGGCCCAAATGTTGTTTTTTCCAAATATATACTGTATAAAAACTGAAAATCACTTATTTGTCAATTTCCCGTGTAGGTAGAAGCATGAAACTTTGGGAAATTGTTGAGTACAATCTCCCGACAAAAATTAACAAAAAAGAATGTTAAAATTCCCACTAATGGGGGACCGGGGGCCCAAATATAATTTTTCTTAAATTATAAACCTACTAATCACAAATTCTTTAATTTTCAATGTAGGTAGGAGCATGAATCTTTGGGAAATTGTTAAGTACCCTCTCGCGACGAAAGTCGGAATAAACGTATTGTTACATACACATTCATGGGGGCCCAAAAACTTATTTTTTTCTTATGTGAGATTTATAAAAATTGATAATCTTATTTCCCGTGTAGGTAGACAAGGAAAAATAATTACATAAATTTTAAAAATTGTCTCTCATGGGTAGACGGGGGCCCAAAACTTCTTTTCACCTAAAATGAGCTATATAAAACTGAGTCAACACTAATTCGCCAAGTTTTCGTGTAGGTAGAAACTTTAAACTTTTGGAAGTTGTTGTGTACCCCCCTCCCCCCGCGATGGTAAGAGGCAAAAAATATTAAATCACCTCTCACTAGGGGGATGATTGCCGAAATATATTTTTCCCCCCAATATGAGTTATATAAAAAAGACGCATCTTTAAATCTCCAAGTTCTTGTGTGCTTAGCAGCCTGAACGGTTGAAGTTAACATATTTAGTATATCCATCTTGATTCAGATTAAAATCAATAGGTGTTTTGAATTAGTGTTACGCGGGTTCTCAACGCTAACTGAAATCCTAATTTCCGCAGCAAAGCGAGGGTAAATCGCTAGTTAACTATAAATACTGAAAACTTTTTACGTCATTTTTAAAATCAGTTTCTCTTCTAGGGCCTGCACGTGTTAACAAAGAAATGAAACAAGGGCTAACAGAATGGACGTGGGTTTGTAATTGTTTGTAACGGCTCAGACGCCTGGTGTGACAGTTTACATCACTTAACATTTACAAATTGAATCAAGCCAAAATTATTTTCATCCCTTTGTTTCTGTCCAGAGTTTTAAACAAAAACATTTCATTTATATTTGTTATTGCAGTGAAAACAATTGAACGACAGAAATATTTTTTAAAGCCTAATAATAGATGAGGTGTTCTTAAGTATGGTGAGGATAGGCGAAGGGCGAATGGGGGTAGATATAGACACTGGCTCGTCTCAACTGGTAGCAAAATGTTGTCGGTGTATTTCAAAGCAAAGTTAGTGTCCTGTTTTGTAACAAAGTTAGTGTCCTGTTATGTAACAAAGTTAGTGTCCTGTTATGTAACAAAGTTAGTGTCCTGTTATGTAGCAAAGTTAGTGTCCTGTTATGTAACAAAGTTAGTGACCTGTTATGTAACAAAGTTAGTGTCCTGTTATGTAACAAAGTAAGTGTCCTTTTATGTAACAAAGTTAGTGTCCTGTTATGTAACAAAGTTAGTGTCCTGTTATGTAACAAAGTTAGTGTCCTGTTATGTAACAAAGTTAGTGTCCCGTTATGTATCAAAGTTAGTGTCCTCTTATGTAACAAAGTTAGTGTCCTGTTATGTAACAAAGTTAGTGTCCTCTTATGTAACAAAGTTAGTGTCCTGTTATGTAACAAAGTTAGTGTCCTGTTATGTAACAAAGTTAGTGTCCTGTTTTGTAACAAAGTTAGTGTCCTGTTATGTAACAAAGTTAGTGTCCTGCTATGTAACAAACTTAGTGTCCTGTTATGTAACAAAGTTAGTGTCCTGTTATGTAACAAACTTAGTGTCCTGTTATGTAACAAAGTTAGTGTCATGTTATGTAACAAACTTAGTGTCCTGTTATGTAACAAAGTTAGTGTCCTGTTATGTAACAAACTTAGTGTCCTGTTATGTAACAAAGTTAGTGTCCTGTTATGTAACAAAGTTAGTGTCCTGTTATGTAACAAAGTTAGCGTCCTGTTATGTAACAAAGTTAGTGTCCTGTTATGTAACAAAGTTAGTGTCCTGTTATGTAACAAAGTTAGTGTCCTGTTATGTAACAAAGTTAGTGTCCTGTTATGTAATAAAAGCAGGGGAGTTATTACTAATAATGAACAGTTTTCATTTGATAAATCTTTCGCGAACCGCAATTTGGATGCAAAATAGCTCATTTAGTTCGCGAGCTGCAGCTTGGCCAAGGTTGGTAAAGACATTGTAGACCCATTTCTACGGGTTCCCGAGTACCCGTAGAAAGGCCTAGATGGATTTGTGTCATACAAAGTGTGTTCTAGTTTAAATCTTCTCCATGTAATGTTAACTTTGTGGAGCTTGCTGAAAGGTGTACACATTCTCCAATACCAGAATCAAATACTGAACCAATAATATTTTTGTCAACAATTTTCTTAATCAGACTCAATAGCATCGTTTTATTGCATGTCTAAAAAACACACGCTAAATTAAAAACGTTCACCACACATTCTCATTCACATACACACTCACGTACGCACAATCGCATACACATACACACACCCATTCCTCTTCAGAAGTCAACAAATGATATAAACAACACCAACATCAATACATAAAATTTGACCATATGTTCACAGAACTGAAACCAAAATTGAACACAACTTTCACAGAACTCGGGCAAAAATTGTACCGTAAGTTTAAATAACTCAGACCAAAATTAGACCATACCTTCACAGAACTCTGTTCTATTCATCTCGCCCCACCCTTAAGTTATCAAGCCTCACCCTGACTGACCCACAGTGATTGCCCCACCCTTAAGTTATCAGGCCTCACCCTGACTGACCCACAGTGATTGCCCCTCCCTTAAGTTATCAGGCCTCACCCTGACTGACCCACAGTGATTGCCCCACCCTTAAGTTATCAAGCCTGACCCTGAATGACCCACAGTGATTGCCAAACCTTAAGTTATCAGACCTCACCCTATCTAACCCACAGTGATTGACCCACCCTTAAGTTATCAGGCCTCACCCTGAATGACCCACAGTGATTGCCCCAGTGGACAGCACCAAGAAGTGGCTATTTGAATACTTGTCCCAGTCAGACGCCTGCCACAAGGCGTGAAGCAATCCATTCCGGCCCACCAGTGTCGGAGGCTTCCATTTTTTTTATTACATCAGTGCCTGGACTTGATTCATACATTAAGATGGGATCTGCTGACGTATCTTATCCTCCTACGAGATGATCCACCCCTAACCCCCCTTTACAATGAAGCATGATTCCAAACCCTCTACCCCCCCAACCCCCATTCCCTGTATCCCACATCTCGCACGTTAAGCCTCGTTCGGATTGATGCTCTTGTGTGAGAAATTCAATATTCCAGTCTGACCGCTAATCCAATCATTCAGCCCTTCACTATTTTCAAAATATAGTTTTGCTGGATTTGGTCTTCAGTAATTTATACCCAAGTTGGAAATGGGAAGAAAATAAAAGAATTGTGTATGTGTGTGTGTGCGCGCGCGTGTGTGTGTGTCTGTGATGGGGGTGAGATACAATAAAAGTACTTTTTTTTTCCCTTGCTAAACTCAGATGATGTTATGTGCTCTATAATCTTTGTTCAACGTCAGTCTTCAAACTTCGACCTACTGGCTGAATCCAACCTTCGAGAATATTTCTCTATCCATAACTGCTTCTGATCGTTTTTTTTTTAAAAATACATTTTATTAGTTATTGACAGGGCGGCTCTTGTTTTTTAGCACTGTTGGAAAAGTGTTAACAGTGACGTCATGCAGATATATTTAGCAGTACTTCCACAATGCTGCACATTGTTGACTTAAACGTCCTGTCTCACATTATGTGGACCTGTTACTCTCTGTCCCCTCCCCCACACATGCAAATATACGCACACCTTCTTTTGTAAAATAGCGATTACAGCATTCCTATCCATAGATGAACCCCTCCCTCTCCCCAACACCCCCTCACATACTTTTCTATAATCTGCATGTGTCCAGTAAGTACAGGTCAATAATACAAGTTGACGTGACGTCTCACGAGAATTGTTATGTAAACAGTTTCTCTTATGTACGCTGCCATTTGTGCGTGTGTGTTTGTTTTGTTTTCAGATATGCGAACTGAGCCGACGATGAATCGTTGCTGTACTCAGTGCTGTACTCAATGCTGTTATAAGTGTTGTACTCAGTGCTGTATGAAGGTGATGTGGAGGGGGAGGTCAGAAATTACGGAAACGCTAAATACATTATCATATTACTTTCGGTGTGAACCTGCTATATGAGTTAATTGCGTTAAGCCATTGTTTATTTATATGGCTGTGTGCGCCAATACAACTAAGTTAAAATGTTTAGAACGTTTGTGAATACGAAGACTGTCCATTTGGCTAGCCAGGAAACATATTTATCCTTTATTGTTTCCTTACACAAATAGTCTGTGTAATTTGTTTTTTTATCCTTTATGAACCGTGGTTTTGTCCATTTCCTTCCACATTGCACTTCACTTTCATTTAGTCGGGTGTGAGCATATCCCATTAATAATGAGTTTATCCCCTTCGCTCTACACTTTGTCTTCACCTGACACATAAGTAAATACTTGAGAAACAAGAAATGTCAGTGGAACACCCATAATCAGATCAGGTAAATGAGGTTTGTGATTTGTTCGGTTAAGCATTTTAATGCATTAGAAGTCAGTGTGAAAAAAAAACATTTCGGAAAACTAATAAATTATTCCTTTACAACAATTGCCAAAATTTCTTTTCCTTGTGTTCTTAATCTATTTTTTTTATGTTCCTCCTCTATTTTCTTATCGTCCCCATCTATTTCCTTGTCATCCCTTCTATTTTCTTATCATTCCCGTCCATTTTCTGATACTTTACATCTATTTTCCTATCATCCCTATCTATTTTCCTATCATCCCTATCTATTTTCTTATCTTCGCCTTGTGTTTTTCTTGATGATTTTCTTTTCTGGCGCCAACTCCTCGTCCGCCATGTTTGACCAAGCCCTTTTAATCAGCGGATTGGTTAGGCCTGTCCCAAGTGTCAGGTACTCTAGACACGGGCCACAGACGTGATGGATCGAGAGAGCCCCCTGGTGAGAGAATTGGTGGAAGCGTCCTTGCCGACCCTTTTTCGGCGACGAGTGATTCCCCTTTATCTTCTACCATTGGAGGACTACTTGTTGATAAAAATCGTCACTTTTCTGAAGGTGGAGATGGACAAAAACTAATACAGTAAGATGGCACGGAAACAAGTGATAGGGATATTTAATGTATGGAATAGTCCATATAAAAAAATGCTTAACTATGTAAACAGTAATAATGGTATTATTAGTAATAACCCAAAAAAATAATAATGGACAAGCAAACCCTCTCCACAACAAAGACAAAGACTATGCATTACCCTAACCTGGCCATGTTCTGAAATGACGTTTGTTTTAAAAAAATCCATTCCAGTAACTAACTTTATTGTCACGAGATCCGACTTTGTGATAACCATAATAACCTCTCTTGGTACAACGACACACATTTTATACGCCCCTGAAAAATATTCAAAATTTTAAATAACCATTTAGATTTTTAAAGTTTAATGACAACGTAAAACTAAGTAATACTCACCTTTTATTATATTATATTATTTATTAAAAAATGACGATTATTTATTTATTCCTTTTCCCTGGCAACGGGCTAGTCTGTCATCTGTGTTGCAAGATCTACTGTTAGTGGGATGCCTGGCTGCAAGACTTCTAACTCTAAGTTACTTCTAATGTAGCTTTGGGGCTTACATTAAAATATGATGAAAGAATTAATTTAACAAGATTTTCAACACATAAGTGGTCAGGTTTCCTTGCTAACAGAGTATTTTTTATCAACAAAATTATTTTTTCCATCAAAATCACTATCAATAAATTATTTTTTTTATTATTTATTTATTATTTATTTTTTATATTCGTTTTATTTGTGTATTGTATGTCCGTTGAAAAAAGGCTCTTTGTCGAAACGTTCGCTGTTTTGTTACGTCCTGTCAGGCTAACCCTTAACTTGTTTACGTCTTTTCCATTTACAATAAAAAAAGTATTGCAAAAAAGGATTTATGAAAACAAAATTCTTTTGTTTTATGAACAGTGAGAATATATACTTCGTATAACTATTTCTTGAAACTATGCTTTTTATTTAGGTATAATTTACATTCCTCCCTAAAAGTTTTGATTAAATGAGCAGAAGGTTGGAGATCTAGATTTGTTATTAAATAGCCAGTTTAATATACAAGATTTCATTACAGATCAGCATGTTAAGGGACGTTAGAGAACCAAGTTTGGAGAACAAGCCTAACTAGATGGAGTAGAATGTTTGGCGAGTAACAGTGTAACAAATTTGTGGAACAATATATCCTAGTTGGAAGAAGAGTTACAAATTTGTGGAACAATATATCCTAGTTGGAAGAAGAGTTACAAATTTGTGGAACAAAATATCCTAGTTGGAAGAAGAGTTACAAATTTGTGGAACAAGATTTCCTAGTTGGAAGAAGAGTTACAAATTTGTGGTACAATATATCCTAGTTGGAAGAAGAGTTACAAAAATTTGTGGAACAATATATCCTAGTTGGAAGAAGAGTTACAAATTTGTGGAACAATATATCCTAGTTGGAAGAAGAGTTACAAATTTGTGGAACAAGATATCCTAGTTGGAGTAAGAGTAACAAATTTGTGGAACAAGCTATCCTAGTTGGAAGAAGAGTTACAAATTTGTGGAACAATATATCATAGTTGGAAGAAGAGTTACACATTTGTGGAACAAGATATCCTAGTTGGAAGAAGAGTTACACATTTGTGGAACATTTTATCCTAGTTGGAAGAAGAGTTACAAATTTGTGGAACAATATATCCTAGTTGGAAGAAGAGTTACAAATGTGTGGAACAATATATCCTAGTTGGGAGATGAGTTACAAATTTGTGGAACAATATATCCTAGTTGTAGTAAGAGTAATAAATGTGTGGAACAAGATATTCTAGTTGGAGTAAGAGTAATTAATTTGAAGAATACATATTCATACAAAGAACAGCACCCGCTGGGAACACCTACATAGAGTAACAAGTTTGAAAAAAAGAGTCACCTATTCGGAGTAACATGCTTGTAGCAGATCTTAGATCAATGCTAGAAACAGAATATCGTCCAGCAGATATCAATGTTAGAAACAGAAGATCGTCCAGCAGATATCAATGTTAGAAACAGAAGATCGTCTAGCAGATATCAATGTTAGAAACAGAAGATCGTCTGGCAGATATCAATGTTAGAAACAGAATATCGTCCAGCAGATATCTTAGATCAATGTTAGAAACAGAAGATCGACTAGCAGATATCTAAGGTCAATGTTAGAAACAGAAGATCGTCTAGCAGATATCAATGTTAGAAACAGAAGATCGTCTGGCAGATATCAATGTTCGAAACAGAAGATCGTCTAGCAGATATCTTAGATCAATGTTAGAAACAGAAGATCGTCAAGCAGATATATTAGATCAATGTTAGAAACAGAAGATCGTCTAGCAGATATCAATGTTAGAAACAGAATATCGTCTAGCAGATATCAATGTTAGAAACAGAATATCGTCCAGCAGATATCTTAGATCAATGTTAGAAACAGAAGATCGACTATCAGATATCTAAGGTCAATGTTAGAAACAGAAGATCGTCTAGCAGATATCAATGTTAGAAACAGAATATCGTCTAGCAGATATCAATGTTAGAAACAGAAGATCGTCTACACCCTGACGTGCTGGCCCTGACGTCGGTCACCTGGTGTTTGTTGCCCAACTCAATTATTCAGGACCAACTTTTATTTTTTACCTTTCCGCACTGGAGATATATCACCCTGCGTGCAGAAAGAGTGGGCGTGTAGGGTACCACCGGCCAACTGAAAGTTCTGAAACGGTGGGCTGTCTCCACATGCTTTCATGATCTCGTCAATGTTTAATTCACATCAGAGGCCCGAGAGATAGAAATAATCTTGCTCTAAATGAGGGACACTGGTGCCAGTCAGGAGTCCCCAATCTGATCATCGATTGTCTCTGCGGATCAACCTCTTTAAAACACAATAAAAAAAGGTCACAAAGTTCAGTTTTTAGTACAAGGTCAGCCTCAGGAATGTCTTAACTCGGCTCAAACAACATGTAAATAGATTATGTGCAAACGGCAGTTTAGTTGAAACTATTTATCAAGCCTAAAACATTACATATTTCTCATACAGGATACTTTTGAAGACGCGGGATTTGGAAAAAAGAAAGTGATGAAAAATGCATCATGGAACACAGAACAATAACAAAAAAGGCAATTATTTGACTTGTCAAACCAAAAATATTTGCTGTTAGTCTTGAAGTTCAGAAACTCATACATTTGTTTTACATATTGAAAAAGAATTAAATTTCCTATAATCATTCATTTAACTTATTTTGGTCATTCCTCTGAAAACTAATGAAAGGTAGAGTTTTGACTTACAAACATAACGGACCCCAAATTCGTTATCATTTTATTCCAATAATGTACTAAATGTTTGTCTATTGAAATGCAGATGATAAAATTTATTTATAAGAATTTAAAAGTTTTCTTTAAGAAAAATAAAATGTTTGCGTTATATTTCCCACATATTCGTCTCTCTTTCTATGGAAATTAATGACCTAAACTAAACTCACTGACCAATTAGCTGGACAACAGAAAGATTTTTAAAGTCGGAAAAATTAGTAAAGCTCCAACTTCTATATCCGTTTTTATGCGGTTCAGGTCTGTAACAGGATGGTCGGTTCTGACCCCATTCAATGTAACTGGCCGAGGTCCCCGTTTTCTCACTTTCTCGTGATTGACCCCATTTTGCGTTTCTTTGTGGGCTTATTAAACAGTCTCCGCTCTCACACGATAATTCATTTTAATAATCAAATCCAGGAAATATGTTCTTTAATAGTTCAATAACAAATCTGCACACTTATTTTACAATATACAACAATGTTCATTTTGCTTCCACTAGCTTCATCTCTGTCTCTCAACTTCTCAACTTTTAACTACTGCTCGAGTCATGTCTCCGTGTTCTCTCTCTGTGTCCTTCTCGTGACCACACACTCGTGACCTTTTTCTGGCCTCCTTTTGACCCTGACACACCACCGCACTTTTCTCACGTGACAAGGTCCTAATAGACGTTTTTTATCGATACAATGTTGGTGTTTTATTTCATTTAAAGTATGTTTTGGGTTAATAATTTCTAAAGTTTGCTGGCAAAATGTTGCAGTATTTTTATATTTGCATTTAATTATATCTAATTTATTTATTGTCGAAAGATTTCAAATTTTGATATTTTATTTAACATATGCATACATATTAAGAGTTTATGTATAGCTTTTTTAGTTTTTTTTACCAAAAGCTAATCTGGCTTACATACGAAATAAAATGAACCAAGTATAAAGTTGCGAATTTGTTTTAAACAATCAGTCGTATCCCAACGTGCTCCTTGAGACACTTATTTTAAGTATTGATGTGGACGTTCTGTGAACTAAATTATAGGATTGGTAGCTGGTCGGCCACCAAGCAATAAATTGTTTCGTCAGAGATCGCTGATTAGCCATCTGTTTGGTCATGTGATTGTTCATGTGATCGGTCATGTGATTGGTCATATAAGTGATCATTTAAATGTCATCCCATTTATTTTCTAATTGGCAGTATCAATGTACGGCTTTCTGGCCATATGAGATGTTATCAGATTGTTTATCAAAGTGGTCATTTGATGGTCATATCATATGTTAAGGCAACTCATTTATGAAATGACTGTTCTTCTAAAACATATATTTTCATATGAGATCTGTGAAACTGAAAGAAAGAAATGTTTCAAAATACTAACCCATTATCATAAACAAACTCATTTTCCTTTCGTTGAAAGAATTTCTCACCTAGACCGTCACCAGCTAATGACGTCATAATGAGGTTATTTTCAAGGCCTGAGAATGGACTGCAGTTAATCCTCGTGTCGTTCATACACCAGCAGTTGTCTCCACAAGCTGCAGACAGATGAGAGGACGTTTCAAACGTTTAAAAGGTTTATGTAATCTTCTCTAGAACCGACGAGTGTACTTTAGTGTTATGGGAACCCCAATTAAAAGACCCGCTGAATGTACTTTAGTACAAACAAATACAGCTCAATACAGCCAGCTGTTAATTGTACTTTAGTACAAGCAAATACAGCTCAATACAACCAGTCGTTAAATGTACTTTAGTACAAGCAAATACAGCTTAATACAACCAGTCGTTAAATGTACTTTAGTACAAGCAAATACAGCTTAATACAACCAGTCGTTCAATGTACTTTAGTACAAGCAAATACAGCTTAATACAACCAGTCGTTAAATGTACTTTAGTACAAGCAAATACAGCAAATACAGCTTAATACAACCAGTCGTTAAATGTACTTTAGTACAAGCAAATACAGCTTAATACAACCAGTCGTTAAATGTACTTTAGCTGGTTGAACAATTGCTTATCTACGTATCTCCAGTGTAACCCAATAAATTGTTGTCTGAATCACTGACAAGCCATTTCAATAATCAAATTCAAATTTTAAACGAATATCATGTTACCTTTGGATGTTTACAGTTCACAAAATGCTATAAATAGATTTTTATTTTGTTATAATCTTTAAATAGACGGGAGTTTTTAGTGCTCCATTTTATTAAATTTTAAATCACCTGGTGGAATCTCGTTTGACTGCTGCTGTTGCTGTGGTTATTTGTTTGTTTGTTCTTGTTGCTGTTGTTTTTTGGTGTTTTTTTAAAACTTAGCCATACATTATAAGTTATTTTTTTCCTGCAATATCAGACATGTTATCTTGCAAATATTGATCTATTAATGCTGAAAACTTGGCATTAAATATGATTTTTATTATGATAGAGAAAACTGTATTTAGAGACCGGTACGGAGATAAAATTTGAAAATGTATCCCTTCAATTAAAAGCAAAAGTAAATATTGTAAATGCTCTAACTCAAGTTAAGAAAAGTAAAGATAAGACTATAAGTTTGTTTCCATGTAAAAACGTTTTCTTTTTTAATTACTGATAGAATAACCAGAATCTATGTTGAAGAAATTTAACTTTGAAATTTTAATTACAGTGGAACTTTGGTATGCGCCTGCTTTGGTTTAAATTCAAATCGGTATACTTCCTTGAACACGAAAGATTTTGATTGGAATACGGGTATAGGTTCGTCCATAGATGCCGTCACCCGATTTTGGCCGCTTCCCCTCCCCCCTCGACACACGTAGTCAGAAAAAGTTAGCCCCCACACCCTCAAATATGACGTCACAAAGTTTTGCCCCTCCCCCACTCCAAAAAAAGCCGCATTTTTAACTGAAAATGAGCGTGTTTGAAACCAATTTATTGCCATTTAAGTATGTATTTAATTTAGTGTAAGGCTGCATTTTAACCTTGTAACACACTTGACACAATTTTAAGTAAATTGTAATCAATCAAAGATTTAAGTTGAACTTTTGAACTTATTTACAAGTTATCGTCAATATGGTAGTACATGTTTGTGTATTCATGGTTAGATCTATTGATGTGTGTTCAAATTTACATTTTTAACTCAATTTTGCTTGAGAAAAATTGCGTTTCTTTATTTGAAATGTCTGGCCAGTCAATCCGAGCTTTGAACTGCAACTCCTCCTGAACCATACCAGATACCATATCAGTATTATCGAGAATTTTGTTTATTTTTTATTTGTACTTAATTTTAGCGTAACTTTTTAAAAATGCTTACTGGAGAGGATGCTAAAACGCATTAAATGATGAAGAGAAAAAAAAGTTACTTTTGTAATGAAGACATTATTACATTTTTGCATGATCTTGAATTCGTGGTCAAGCGTCCAGTTTAATCTTAAATAATAACCCAAATTTAATTAATAGTTAAATCTGCATTCATATAAAATTATAACATGTTTTTGCAGCGGTTCGACAGTCCAATGCGCTACCACTTAGACCACTGCGCTACCACTTAGACCACTGCGCTACCACTTAGACAACTGCGCTACCACTTAGACCAATGATCTACCACTTAGACCAATGCGCTACCACTTAGACCAATGCGCTACCACTTAGACCAATGCGCTACCACTTAGACCAATGCGCTACCACTTAGACCAATGCGCTACCACTTAGACCACTGCGCCCATATCTTAAATATTACAGAAGATTATGTAACACAGAACATTATTTCTTCCTTCGCTTATGCATTTCTTATTTCTAGTTTTGCATATCACTACAAATGTGAATGTTGATAATGTGATTGTTTTACTTGTTTGTTCAGCCAACTAAATCCTTCAGACGGGTAAGAAAATGAAGTTTATTGGATGTTTAAGGCTTCTTGCTCGGTTAAGCGGGGTTATGTGTGTGTATGTGTATATATATAGACTAGAGAGAGAGAGAGAGAGAAAGAGGGAAAAAGATAGATAGATAGACAGACAGACAGATAGACAGACAGACAGACAGACAGACAGACAGATAGATAGATAGATAGATAGATAGATAGATAGATAGATAGATAAATGGATGGATGGATGGATGGATGGATGGATGGATGGATGGATGGATGGATCGATGGATGGATGGATGGATGGATGGATGGATGGATTGAGAAAAATATACGTATAACTATCTATATGCCTGGGATTGTAGCATTGATTTCAGTAGTAGACACAAAATAGCGTTTACAATGAAGACTATTCATGAGCAGTCCCTTCTTTTATCTGCGGTTCGATGCATTACTGCTCTATGTACCAGCAAGGGCTGAACCTGGAGGGACGTTTATCCGGTGCGCGGAACCAAGTAAAATTTTACCTTCTCATATTACTTATTCTGCCCATTCACCAATGTATTCTATTGGTGCTTTATTATTGTTACTTGGACATTCGCTAGCTATATATATGATAGAATAGTATAGAAAGTGTTTAACTAGCTCGTTAGCCGACCCCAAGAATTACAGGGGTTTTATTTTTCTTTGGTAAACAATGGCGAGCTATGGTGAAACCAGTGCTGCTATATGGAGCTGAGACATGGAGAACAACGTCTGTAAACTTGACCAGAATCCAGACCTTCATTAACAATTGTCTAAGAAGGATTCTCAGAATTCACTGGCCGGACAAAATCAGCAACCGGGAACTGTGGCAGCGGACTTAACAGAAGCCCATTGAGGAAGAGATTCTTCAAAAGTGGTGGAGGTGGATCGGTCATACACTAAGGAAACCTGCTTCTAATATAACAAGGCAAGCCCTGAAATGGAACCCACAGGGTAAACGGAAAAGAGGCCGTCCAAGAAACACCTGGCGCCGAGGATTGGAGGCAGACATCAAGAGAAGTGGCCATGAATGGAAGATCCTGGAGAAACTGGCCCAGGATAGAGATGCCTGGAGGTCTCTTGTAGGTGGCCTATGTCCTAGGAGGAAGTGCAGACGCCGACGATGATCGGTGGATGTCCCTCATGGACGAGAAGGCTCAACACAAACAGTGGCGAGGACGAGTACATAAAAATTCGTTGTTGAAATCTCTCCGAATCTTGTAAAATGTAGACAAGAATCTTGATGATCTACAATAACAACACCGATATTCAAGGTACATTCAGAAATCACCTTTGAACCGCTCGTAAGCCGACACCCAACATTGTCCCCTAGATTTTGTCAAAAATTAGTCGGTTTGAGAACGGGTATATACGGTAATCATGTGTGTCTTTAAGGTGTACTGAATGACCGCATTCCAGCCACCACATGTCATTATTAACACAAAACACTCACATGCAATGCTTGTAAAAAAAAAAAACACAACATTTAGTATTTCTTTATGTCCTAATAATTTCCACTTTAGAAATATACATACTGCTCTTCTTGTCTCCGTCTGTATCTGACTTTCAATAGATCGCCCACGAGCCTGCCACTTGAAGTCCTTCTGCGCTAAAAACAAAAATCACATTGGAAGTCTAACAGAATAAAAAACCTGAGACAAACACAGAGCTGCACAAATTAATTAATTAATTAAAAACCTGACGCCAATGTGCTAACAAAAACCAGGCTCACGAAACAAAAATCAAAAAATTATCCCCTTCTTTATTTCCCGCTCCAGTCATGTATAGAATGTTATTGTCTCAGCCAACGGGACTTCCTGGGGACAAATAAAAGGGACCAATATTTGAGACCTGAACATCCTTTCAAAAATACATTAAAAAATATAACATAAGAAAATATCACTTTAATTCATTGTGGATTTCTTTTATTGTCTTTTATTACCACCATTGGTATTGTTGTCATCCGTTCCAAGATATCGGGGCTGTCGCCGTTATTGACCTTCTTGTCCCGACATCCCGACAAGATCAAATAAGTCACAATCTGCAAAATAATGTAACAAGCTTGGCTCTAATACTGAAGTAAAGAGATCTGTAAGTGCAACGTGTCATGGCGGTCTCAGTTTACTACCTTTATGTCAATGGTTTCAACCTATTTAAGGATATGAATCTAAAGTTAGTATTCGAAAGTAACTTCGGAAGATTGGAAGTCTAATTATTCTGTGGAAGAAAGGTTGACAGTGCCTTATTTGTTACATACACTCTTTCTATACAAAAGATTATTGCGTCCTACGCATATCTATGCTTTATGCCTATTTCTGCATTCTTATTAGAGTTTTAAGTGTTTATAAAGTTTTGGTTTTCCTGGTTTCTTCAGGCAAGCAAACCACGCCTGAATTCCGGATTTGAAGAAAGAAAATTTAGATGTGTTTGTTCTGGCATACGGAATAAAAAAAAGGTGATTTTAGGCTTATGTCTATCTGAGGTTTGTTTTAATTTAAGTTTGTGTTGTATTTATGAATTAGAATTAATTGCTTTATGTATGATTACTAATTTACTCTTGGTTCTTCTAACCTCTAGTGTTTCAAGGTTTAATGATTTAACTAAAGGTGTTACTCTTGTGTGTTTCCGATGACACTCAGTCATGAATCTGGCAGCTCTTTCTTAAATTTGTTCTAGTTTTTAAATGTTTTCTTTGGTGGATGGGTCCCATACATAAGATGCATATTCTAGGACATGTCTCACCAGTGAGGTAGCATTTAATGCCAGTTTAACTACAAGCTTAGTTGCATGGAGTTTTATAAATACGTAAAAGGGAATGAAGATTTGTTGAAAATTCCGAAAAATATGGTGTAACAACGACTGTTGCTGCACCGAGTTCCTTGTAAATATTTTTTAAAGGAACTGTATTAACTAAATTTTTAACTTCCTTTCAACACCTCAATCTCATATAGCAACCCTATTCATGGTTCCATTCTTTTCTCCAACTTCTCATATTTATTTAAAATAGTTAAAACTATTCACTCTATGAATATTAAGTTGAATTTTTGTAAGAATTATTCACAGGAACGTGTTCGCCTGTTAACCTTCATCATAATGTTGACAAGGAGGTTATTTCCCCTTAATTACCCATTGTTGTTTCCCCTTCATTGAGACACCAGAGAAGAAACACAGGGACATTGGGTTATGAAAGGAAACGACGTAATTGGAGATAATTGAGGTCCACATTAAGGGTCAGTTGAGCTGGTCATATAAACAACTTAAGGTCATATCTTGCTTTTAACATTATAAACAACGTAAAGTCATATCCAAATAGTTGTAGTTTGTTTTTTTTTAAACTTCTGTCAATTTTTTAAAACCCATGTTTTAGGTGTAATATTAAGATTTTATTCTTGATCTACCCATTTATTTCTTATAGGAATATATTAGAACGGCAATCAAATGGGCTCCGGCCCCAAATGATGAATGATGTTAGATGCAAAGCCCTCTAAGTTTTAACCTTGATTATCTGGCCCAATGCATACAGTTTGGTTGACTTCCATCAATCCATTACACGCCCATACAGTTTGGTCGACATCAATCAATCCATTACACGCCCATACAGTTTGGTTGACATCAATCAATCCACTACACGCCCATACAGTTTGGTCGACATCAATCAATCCACTACACGCACATACAGTTTTGTCGATATCAATTAATCCATTACACGCCCATACAGTTTTGTCGACATCAATCAATCCATTACACGCCCATACAGTTTTGTCGACATCAATTAATCCATTACACGCCCATACAGTTTTGTCGACATCAATCAATCCACTACACGCCCATACAGTTTTGTCGACATCAATCAATCCATTACACGCCCATACAGTTTTGTCGACATCAATCAATCCATTACACGCCCATACAGTTTGGTCGACATCAATCAATCCACTACACGCCCATACAGTTTGTCGACATCAATTTATCCATTACACGCCCATACAGTTTGGTCGACATCAATCAATCCATTACACGCCCATACAGTTTTGTCGACATCAATCAATCCATTACACGCCCATACAGTTTGGTCGACATCAATCAATCCATTACACGCCCATACAGTTTGGTCGACATCAATTAATCCATTACACGCCCTTACAGTTTGGTCGACAACCATCTATCCATTATTTTATGTTGTCCAGACAGTTTTTTACGGTGTCAACCTTTTCGCCGACCTCCTTCTACAGTGCCGTGAAGGATAATTTGAAGGATGTCATGTCACAGTACATGACCAAGCGTGCCATCTTACCTCTCCTAATTGTTGTTATAATGGTTTCTTGAGGGCACGCAATAGAATTTATTCTGTCCCAGACATATTCATTTGTCTTGTGTTCTAAATAGGAGATTTGTAGAGTTTACTCATGCATTTGTTTTTAAATGCCTGCAGCATGCTTTCAGTGGTTGCCAGTAGTGTCCAGGTCTCACATCTATACAGTGGTTGCCAGTAGTGTCCAGGTCTCACATCTATACAGTGGTTGCCAGTAGTGTCCAGGTCTCACATCCATAAAGGACAATGGCTTTCACAAGAGCTCTGTAAAGCCTGAGCTTTGTTGGCACGCTAATGTTTTAGCTGTACAATATTTTGGTTATTGGCGATCCAGTTCTAGCTCGAATTCCAGCTTCACATGTACCATCTCTAGATATAAGAGTAAATTAGAATAATATTAGAATAGTAATATCTTATTAGGATTTATAAGGATCTTTCGCCTATAGAGATGGATGTGTCGTGATCACTGGGAGTTTCTTGCATGATTTTTTTGCAAGGAAGATATTGAAAAGGACATATAATAGAATGCAGCCCTGGTGAACTCCTATGGTCATTTTGAAGAAGTCCCCAACGCATCTATCCATGTAAACGCCTATACAGTTTGGTCGCCATCCATCAGTGTACACCCACTAACATTTGGTCGACATCCATCAGTGTACACCCCCCTAACATTTGGTCGACATCCATCAATCAGTGTACACCCCCTAACATTTGGTCGACATCCATCAGTGTACACCCCTTAACATTTGGTCGACATCAATCAGAGTACACCCCCTAACATTTGGTCGACATCCATCAGTGTACACCCCTTAACATTTGGTCGATATCCATCAGAGTACACCCCCTAACATTTGGTCGACATCCATCAATCAGTGTACACCCCCTAACATTTGGTCGACATCCATCAATCAGTGTACACCCCCTAACATTTGGTCGACATCCATCAGTGTACACCCCCTAACATTTGGTCGACATTCATCAATCAGTGTACACCCCCTAACATTTGGACGACATCCATCAATCAGTGTACACCCCCTAACATTTGGTCGACATCCATCAATCAGTGTACATCCCCCTAACATTTGGTCGACATCCATCAATCAGAGTACACCCCCCTAACATTTGGTCGACATCCATCAGTGTACACCCTTAACATTTGGTCGACATCCATCAGTGTACACCCCTTAACATTTGGTCGACATCCATCAATCAGTGTACACCCCCTAACATTTGGTCGACATCCATCAGTGTACACCCCTTTACATTTGGTCGACATTCATCAATCAGTGTACACCCCCTAACATTTGGTCGACATTCATCAATCAGTGTACACCCCCTAACATTTGGTCGACATCCATCAATCAGAGTACACCCCCTAACATTTGGTCGACATCAATCAGTGTACACCCCCTAACATTTGGTCGACATTCATCAATCAGTGTACACCCCCTAACATTTGGTCGACATCCATCAGTGTACACCCCTTAACATTTGACATGTGACAGAACCATATTCACTAAACGTAACAAAAAACTTCTGAACATTCAGATTATATGAGCCACACGTACTTGCCAGGATAATTTATTGTTGCTATACATTATGACCACGTTTTAGCTAATGAAAAACTTTCTGAAATGATTCCCCCCTCCTAAAGACACTTTTTTCATACATCGTTATACTAGCGTACAACATACTTCTAGTATGTGATGACGTTCTGTTTATTTTTGTAAGCTACGGTTTAGACAAATCTGCATACGGTTGCCTAGCGACGCTTTCTGTGACATTCAACTATTAGAAAACCAGATTCTCGCCCAATTCTCAACTTAGATGAATTATTGACCAAATATGAGCTTACAACTAGATCACTCTTCTCCTATTAACGAGAGAGTGACATTGATAGCATCTCCTTGAAGAAATACTGCTGACACCTTCATTATAATAACCGCTAGAATACACGAGATTGTTGACGTTGACAAAAACACCCGCTTGACATTATAGTTTTCATCAACAGCAGAAAGCGAGTGACAATGTCCAGAATATGACACCTGTTGTGATTACAATTGTTAAGGTTTAAATCCAATATCAAATGTTTTTTTTTTTTTTTTATAACTCATTTGAAAATTATCTCAGTTTCACTCTCACATTTCTGGCTCCCACGCTTTTAATAGATGTATTATTTGTTTTAATAGATGTATTATTTGTTTGTAATACATGTCTTACATGATAAAAGTTGGATTTCTCATGACAGCACATTATGTATTTATATGTTATTAAAAGGACACAAAATCTACAAACTATGTTATTAAATATATTTTTTAGCAGAATTTATCTTTGGTAAGGCTTCTGACGACATTACTGATCACGTGAGTTCTCAAAATAAGCATCAACAGTTTAAGGCTTACTAATTTCTAAGCTGGTTTCGATTCTAAACAATGTTTTCATTGCGAAACGTTTAAATTTGTAATTGGAAGTATGGGAAAAGTCTTACATATTTGATTTTAAAGTTGAAAAGATTGGTGGGGTGGGTGTGATGTCGGTAGTAGAATGCGATGACGTTAAGTTAAAGGCTATGAATTAGTTATCCCACGCTTTTTGGCCCGCCCGGAACTTATCATCTCAACGAGAAAACAAAGTTAGATGATTCGCTACATCACATTCAGCGGTACAAAAGGGTTTTGAAGATAAGAATAATAGAATAGATTTGATGGCAGAGTAAAGGTGAAAAATAAATCAATTGTCACAGTAGATGGCCTAAATTAACACAAAAAAAAGGGTTGCTATAGTTACTGTCAACGGTCTAAATTAACAAGAAAGGGGTAGCTTTAGTTACTTTCAATGGCCTAAAATGTATCTGAAGTTGTTTAATACAGATACATAATATTAACAAAGGTAAAGTACGTGCGAGAGCTACTCTTTCTTCCGATGTCCTATCAGAAAGAGAACTGGCTGACTGAAGGTAAGCTGAAAAGAAAACTATTCTTGCGACTCAACACGATAATTTATAATTTTATTTATTTAAACTTGCCTAAGCTCGCCGAGTGTAATATGATCCTGTCCATGATTCCAGTCAAGAATAGCTGCCAGCTAATAGACTCGTCCCCTACACGATTGTCATATCGACTCGTTGCACGCCCCAGCTTCTTTCTTCCTACGCGAACAGTTTTTCTTGTTTTATTTTATTTATTTCATTTTTATAACTTAAATAAATAAAGATTTTAAAAAAAATAGAATGAACGTTTCACTGTCCACAGATCTTCAATATTCGCGAAGATGATTTCAAGATTAATTGAAAAGAAATTGTAGTCCTTCGGCATTGGTTTGCCAGCAAATGTGATAGGATCTATCTTCGTTGTTCATTTCATCCCTGAATTATGATTTCCTTGCGTAAACGAAAAATAAATAGAAAAAATAAAAATTAAAAGCAACGTCGCCCGGAACGTCTACGTCCTGAAAGGCAAATATAAGAGCTATTACGTTATGAACGTGGGTTCTGCCGTGCTAATTTGTCGGCTTCGCTTAGTGAAATATCCTGTATATTTAAAGACTAGTTTGTTTCCCTGGCCGTGGGTTCTGTTTGACAGACGGTAGAGGAGAGAGACATGTCTTCAGAGTTTTCATGTGTGGAATTAATTAGTGGACGGCCAACAACTTCAGTATCTCTTAATAACAACACACACGCAAGGGTAATTAGCGTGTGAAACGGAGCGGTCACGGTTCGGGATCGAAGAAAATTAATTTTCCGATTAATATTACGTTTTTATATAGTTTCCACCTCACCGATGTGTGCGAATCAAACTTCTCTTTTGGTGACGGCCTTTGGACTGGGCATGGGATAACGTTTTAGAGCAACAACTTACGTGGCAGTTAAAGAACGACTCTTTGTCGGACATAGACAAAAATTTGGCTCCGCGAGTATTTATATGTGTAGTTTAAACAATTATTATTAGACGCATTAGTTTGTAGCCCAAAATTTCTTAAGTGACAGATGAGTTAAAAAGCGACAATACTATTAAAACCATGAAAACTGAATGTGTTTTATATTAATCCTAACGACATATAATATGCAAATTAATTTATATCACCCATATGAACTTCAGACACTTGGCCAGTCGTTCATTTCAATATTTGGGACTATTGCTCTTTCTATTCAGTAGGCCAGTTGTTGCTTTTTTTAAAAAAGTTAATAGATGCTTTGGTCATTTCAGCAGTAGGCTTAGCTGGTTTCTCTCCCTTAGTCTGAAACTGTTCAGCAATAGCTTCGAGACTATTATATTCTTCCCTTATCTTTTGTAAATAAATATAACCGTATACATAGCCTCCATATCAACTTAAAACCCTACAAGACAGCCAAGAAGGCTGATGATTAGATTGTAACTCTCAACTTCCTAAAACAATAATAATTGATTTCATCATAGGCTGGCGTTCCTTCAAACAGGGACTCACAACAAAAAACCAACTCATCTGCGCTGCATTTTTCTTATAATGTTTCGTAATTGAATCAGGCAAAAATTGAACACAATTTTTGTAATAAAAAAAAAACATCTTTTAATTTCCTGAAAAATTAGAACTAAGGCAAATTAACAAAAGATCTAGTGGATTATTCAAAGAAAAGGTTGGGTTTTTTTTTTTCCAAATTGACAGCAATCTGTTGCGTGGGAAAGTGGTAAATTATGATTCTCTGATCTGTTTACATTCAGTTATACAATAATAATCGAACCATCAATTATTGACTTGACAACTTTATTTTATAAATTGGTTGCCACGATCAATAACAAACAAACCAACACACGTAATTTCTGCCTTGTGGGGAGTAATAAAGTCATTATTAGAGCAAGTTTAGCAGCGATGAAATCAAAGCCGGCAAAAACCTCAAACAAATACACACATTGTGGTGTCTGTACTTGAAGGCGATCATGGTCATGAAAACTATTGGGTGTCGCTACACAACAAGGGCGTTAAATGTTTGAACACACTGCTTCTTTTTTTATATACTCACGTCTCATTTAGAGTATTGTGACTTTGTCAGAACTTAACAAATGTTGGGCTAGTAAATGCTATGAATGGACCAGTACATACTACTGTAAGACAAGTAAATACTAATGGTAGGACCAGTAAATACTACTGTATGACAAGTAAATACTACGGTAGGACCAGTAAATACTAATGTAGGACCAGTAAATACTACGGTAGGACCAGTAAATATTACTGTAGGACAAGTAAATACTACGGTAGGACCAGTAAATAATATGGTAGAACTTGTGAATACTGCAGTATGACCAGTAAATACTACGGTAGGACCAGTAAATACTATAGCAGGACCAGTAAATACTACGGTAGGACCATTAAATGCTACGGTAGGACTAGTGAATACTATAGTAGGACCAGTAAATACTACGGTATGACCATTAAATACTACGGTAGGACCAGTAAATACTAAAGGTAGGACCATTAAATACTACGGTAGGACCAGTAAATACTATGGTAGGACTAGTGAATACTATAGAAGGACCAGTAAATACTACGGTAGGACCATTAAATACTACGGTAGGACCATTAAATACTACGGTAGGACCAGTAAATACTACGGTCATTGCCGGTTTGGCTAGTTTAAAAAACCCATTGATTCTTAAATCATTGTAAGATAAAATAAACAAATTATTTGTTAAAATAGTTTCTTTGTTAGAGGTATCATATATTTTTATTTCAGATATTAGGGGACGAATTTTTTTTTTTACATAATTAAGTACACGACAGCATTTCGACATGAGATGGAATCTGTCCTCTACTTCCGGTATACGCCATTGTTATTACCCAGACAAGCAGAGTGTGCAAAGGAAAAGAAAATTATCAAATGTAATTAACGCTAATGTTTTCTCAAATGTCTCGGTATTTTTAATGCAAAATAAACAAACAGGATTACAAAGTTGGACTGTTGTTTTTTATTTTGTTGTTGATTTTTATAATATTTAATAACACAATTATTTACCTTGTTTAACACCTACATAATAACTTTCACAGCTATTTCATTACTGTTGGTTTAAAACCTATATATAGCATTAATGCTATATAACGCCTATAGTTTTAATGCTAGTTTAACACAAATATAATTAATGCTAGCATAAAATACCTATATAATTAATGCTAGCATAATACCTATAGAATTAATGCTAGCATAAAAGCTATATAATTAATGCTGCATAATACCTATAGAAGTAATGCTGGATAATACCTATAGAAGTAATGCTGCATAATACCTATAGAGTTAATGCTAGCATAATATCTATAGAATTTATGCTAGCTTAATACTTGTAGAAATAATGCTAGAATTATACTAATACCTATAGAGTTAATGCTAGCTTAATACTTGTAGAAATAATGCTATCATAATACTAATACCTATAGAATTAATCTAGCATAATACCAATAAAATTAATGCTACTTTACACAAATAGAATTAATGCTAGTTTCACGCCTAAAGAATTAAGAGACGTCCATAAGTGACGTCACGCAATTTTGGCCAATTTTTACCCCCCCCCCCCCAAATCACTCCTTACGCTTTGTCACAATAATTAAACCCCCTTTCAATATGACTTCACAAAGCAATATCCCCCACCCTAAAAGCGATATTTTCCATTAGAAAATGAGCATATTTCAAATCACTTTATTGTCCTTCTAGTATGTGTTTATTGTAAGGCTGCACTCTAATATCGTTACACGCGTGAATTTATGTAAAACGTCGTAAAATAAATAGTCAGAAATCGAATATTTAAGCGGAACTTTGATTTAAAGTAGCGTGTTTTGACGTGACGTCACAATTCTTAAAAGCTCCACCCTTGTTACAAATGTGGAAAATCAGCCGTGACGTCCTTTATGGATGGCCCCTAATGCTAGCTTAACACCTATAAAATTAATGCTAGCTTAACACCTATAGAATTAAAGCCTTCAAATTTTGGAAGCGCTGCACTTCTCAGCGTGTCAATGGCATTATTCAACAATATCTATCATCTGAGGCATTTCTCGAGGCGCGTACTATAAGTTTCTGGGGTTATTATTTGCAGTTTTCTTTTTAATCTCCTTATTCCGAAGCACTTCATGAAAATGAAGTTTAATCGATAAAACGTAAACTTAAGTTTGTTTTGAACTTCCGCCCGCTCAACGCGGATCTCAAACAGAGGGAGAATTGCGTTGGATATTGCAAAATATTTCGACCCCTCAAAATGTATTAACTTACATCTTTTCGGAGATTGAAGAATTTATTTAACAATTTTCACAGTATTTTTTAATCGTCTATTTGCTATAAATACCTGTCGGTTACCACCAAAGTATCATAAAGGTTCAGGTTTCGGCTGCTTTTTTCAGTCGCATTTCATTTTTAATTTTAGGGTTTATTTTGACCGAATTTGAAAATCTAATACCGTCGGTCTTTAATTAATGGTATTGTCATTTTTTTTTACAGCAAGTACGACAAATTTTTCAGTTAGCTACTTGCACAGCACAGCTTTCATAACTTTTACGCACCATACTTTGACGCGCAATTCAGTTTGTTCATTGATTTCAACAACACGTCTTGTCATGGAACCAAATCACATCAATCCAAGCTCTGTGGCAACCTCATGATGGAACAAAGGACGTGTGATCAACATGGATTAATGGTTTACTAGACGAGATAACGGCTTGAAATAATGGCTTAATGACGTCAAACATGAACAACGGATGGCATCGCGTCATGATAGCTGGATAGGTTTATCTAAGTGTATATGAATAAGATTTATTCACGTATAAAAGTATAATCTTTATATAAGTACACTAGAACCTGCTTACTCGGGTGAACTAAAATCATTTCCCAAATGATTGTAGAGTCATGATTCTTTTATTTATTCTTAGATCAACGATTTTCAATTTTTGTTAAGGTCACAGTTTTATAGTTCATTAGAAACACCCCTAATGGAAACAATATGACAGTACATTACTTGTCAGGGCAGGTATCACCAGTATTTACACAAAAGCGTGCCAGACCATCGGCTCCCACATAGGCTCTTCGAGTTTACTAATGGACAAAGAGCCCGTGTGAAGTACTAGAAAGATACGCACACAACTGCAATGAAGGCTTACATCATTAGGAATGAATCCTGGGAGGCAGCAGCCAGCGACCGAGCCTCCTGGCGCCTTATCATACGGAGCGGCGCAGCAGTCTAGGAGGCAAACTGACCATAGGCTGCCAAGTACAAACGACATCCCTGGAAGGAATGTGCTCAATGCGCTCCTGATGGCATCCCATTTCTCTCTTTTCTGACATGTGAAAACACCTTTCGGGCAGGAATAGGGCTTATAAGCCATATAAGGCAATACAAGGCCGCCTAAGCACATGGATAACTTTTTGGCAATGGCCCACGTCGATCACGACCAACAGACAACAGATGACGTTAGGACAAAGCAAAGGACGTTAGGACAAAGCAGAGAACGTTAGGACAAGCAGATGACGTTAGGACAAAGCAGAGAACTTGGTATCCTATTCCTCTCCAATTCCCGTAATATTGTGGCTTATGTTTGTCCTTTTCTCGTGACCAACAGTCATTTCAAACAAAAGGAACGCTGCAACGCCGAAGTTATAATCAGCTCTGATTTTGGTACCAACGCCATAAATGAGAGATATACATCCTCCAAAACTTTGTCTTTCCTGATTTCTGAATATATAAAATATAGAGTCTATATACATTTTAAATTTGTAAACGTAGCTTTTAAGCTATAGGAAAAAAAGAAAACGTTAGTTTCACAGTAGATCTAGATCTATATGGTAAAATTAACTGTCTATAAAAATTTAAAATATTTTATTACTAAATATATTTGAAAACAATTACCAATTATTTTGTCAGTTCAGAAACAAGCACAAGTCATCACAAACGTTCAGTCAAATATTTGTGTGAGGTGTGCAGAATAGTGGTTGTTGGTGAATACCTGCACAGATAGGTTCAAGTAGCGGAGAGAGATTATGGAGGGAGATTGTGGAGAGAGATTGTAGAGAGAGATAGTGAAGAGTGATTGTGGAGGGAGATATTAGTGGGAGATTGTGGAGGGAGATATAAGCGGGAGATTGTGGAGAGATATAAGCGGGAGATTGTGGAGGGAGATATAAGCGGGAGATTGTGGAGGGAGATATAAGCGGGAGATTGTGGAGGGAGATATAAGCGGGAGATTGTGGAGGGGGATATAAGCGGGAGATTGTGGAGAGATATAAGCGGGAGATTGTGGAGGGAGATATAAGCGGGAGATTGAGGAGGGAGATATAAGCGGGAGATTGTGGAGGGAGATATAAGCGGGAGATTGTGGAGAGATATAAGCGGGAGATTGTGGAGGAGATATAAGCGGGAGATTGTGGAGAGATATAAGCGGGAGATTGTGGAGGGAGATATAAGCGAGAGATTGTGGAGGGAGATATTATTGGGAGATTGTGAAAAGACATTGTGGAGGGAGATATTATTGGGGGATTGTGGAGAGAGGTTGTGCAGGGAGATATTAGAGGGAGATTATGAAGAGAGATATTACAGGGAGAATGTGGAGAGAGATTATGGAGGGAGATATTAGTGGGAGATCGTGGAGAGAAATTGTGGAGGGAGATATTAGTGGGAGATTGTGGAGAGATATATTAGAGGTAGATTGTTGAGAGAGATTGTGAAGGGAGATTGTGGAGGGAGATATTAGAGAGAGATTGTGGAGGGAGATATTAGTGGGAGTTTGTAGAGAGAGATTGTGGAGGGAGATATTAAAGGTAGTTTGATGAGAGAGATTTTGGAGGGAGATATTAGAGGGAGATTGTGGGGAGAGATATTAGAGGTAGATTGTGGAGAGAGATTGTAGAGTGAGATTGTGGAGGGAAATTGTGGACGGAGACATTAGAGGTAGATTGTGAAGAGAGATTGTGGAGGGAGATTGTGGAGGGAGACTGTGGAGAGATAGTGTGGAGAAAGATTAAGGAGATTGTGGAGAGATTGTGAAGTGAGATTTTAAAGAGAGATTGTGGCGTGAGATTTTGGAGGGAGATTGTGGCGAGAGTTTGTGCAGAGAGATTGTGGAGAAAGATTGTGGAGGGAGATTGTGGAGGGAGCTTGTGGAGAGATATTGAGATAGATTGTGGAGAGAGATTTTGGAGAGAGATTTTGAATAGAGATTGTCGAGAGAGATTTTGGATAGAGATTGTGGAACGAAATGAGATTATTTATAAATTCCTTTTACCACATTGTTTTAAACCTACCTCAATAACATATCCATCAGACCAACACACCCACCTCACTAACACATCCATCACACCAACTCACCAACTTCACTAACACATCCATCAAACCAACACACCAATCTCACTAACACATCCATCACACCAACACACCAATTTCACTAACACATCCATCACAACAAAACACCAACTTCCCTAACACATCCATCACACCAACACACCCACCTCGCTAACAAATCCATCACACCAACACATCAACTTCAATCACACATCTATCACACCAACACACCAACTTCACTAACACATTCATCACACCAACACACCAACTTCACTAACACATCCATCACACCAACTTCACTAACACATCCATCACACTAACACACCACCCTCACTAACACATCCATCACACCAACACACCAACTTCACTAACACATCCATCACACCAACACACCAACTTCACTAACACATCCATCACACCAAGACACCAACCTCACTAAAACATCAAATACACCGATACACCTACCTCACTAACACATACATCACACCAACTTCACTAATACATCCATCACACCAACACACCAACTACATCCATCACACCAACACACCAACTTCACTAACACATCCATCACACCAACTTCAGTAACACATCCATCACACCAACACACCAACTTCACTAACACATCCATCACACCAACTTCACTAACACATCCATCACACCAACTTCACTAACACATCCATTACACCAACTTCACTAACACATCCATCACACCAACACACCAACTTCCCTAACACATCCATCACACAAACTCACCAACTTCACTAACACATCCATCCCACCAACACACCAACTTCACTAACACATCCATCACACTAACACACCAACTTCACTAACACATCCATCACACCAACACACCAACTTCACTAACACATCCATCACACCAACACACCAACTTCACTAACACATCCATCACACCAACACACAAACTTCACTAACACATCCATCACACTAAACCTCCCTAACACATCCATCACACCAACTTCACTAACACATCCATCACACCAACTTCCCAAACACATCCATCACACCAACTTCCCTAACACATCCATCACACCAACTTCACTAACACATCCATCACACCAACACACCAACTTCACTAAAACATCAATTACACCGATACACCCACCTCACTAACACATCCATCACACCAACTTCACTAACACATCCATCACACCAACTTCACTAACACATCCATCACACGAACTTCCCTAACACATCCATCCCACCAACTTCCCTAACACATCCATCACACAAACTTCACTAACACATCCATCACACCAACTTCACTAACACATCCATCACACCAACTTCACTAACACATCCATCACACCAACTTCCCTAACACATCCATCACACCAACTTCACTAACACATCCATCACACCAACTTCACTAACACATCCATCACACCAACTTCCCTAACACATCGATCACACAAACTTCACTAACACATCCACCACACCAACTTCATTAACACATCCATCACACCAACTTCCCTAAGACATCCATCACACCAACTTCCCTAACACATCCATCACACCAACTTCACTAACACATACATCACACCAACACACCAACTTCACTAACACATCCATCACACCAACTTCACTAACACATCCATCACACCAACTTCACTAACACATCCATCACACCAACACACCAACTTCCCTAACACATCCATCACACCAACTCACCAACTTCACTAACACATCCATCCCACCAACACACCAACTTCACTAACACATCCATCACACCAACACACCAACTTCACTAACACATCCATCACACCAACACACCAACTTCACTAAAACATCAATTACACCGATACACCCACCTCACTAACACATCCATCACACCAACTTCACTAACACATCCATCACACCAACTTCACTAACACATCCATCACACCAACTTCCCTAACACATCCATCCCACCAACTTCCCTAACACATCCATCACACAAACTTCACTAACACATCCCTCACACCAACTTCACTAACACATCCATCACACCAACTTCACTAACACATCCATCACACCAACTTCACTAACACATCCATCACACGAACTTCCCTAACACATCCATCCCACCAACTTCCCTAACACACCCATCACAAAAACTTCACTAATACATCCATCACACCAACTTCACTAACACATCCACCACACCAACTTCATTAACACATCCATCACACCAACTTCCCTAACACATCCATCACACCAACTTCACTAACACATCCATCACACCAACTTCACTAACACATCCATCACACCAACTTCCCTAACACATCCATCGCACCAACTTCACTAACACATCCATCACACCAACTTCACTAACACATCCATCACACCAACTTCCCTAACACATCCATCACACCAACGCACCAACTTCCTTAACACATCCATCACACCAACTTCACTAACACATCCATCACACCAACTTCCCTAACACATCCATCACACCAACTTCACTAACACATCCATCACACCAACTTCCCTAACACATCCATCACACCAACGCACCAACTTCCCTAACACATCCATCACACCAACTTCACTAACACATCCATCACACCAACTTCACTAACACATCCATCACACCAACACACCAACTTCACTAACACATCCATCACACCAACACACCACCCTCACTAACACATCCATCACACCAACTTCACTAACACATTCATCACACCTACACAGAAACTATTATTGCACTTCTCTACAGCTTAGCACTTAGCCTCTAACATATCCCACCATACACCATGCAAAGGTATTACCCACCTGGCTGAAACAATCAAACATCTTCACCCACACAACTCAACTGAAACGCCAACCCTGGTAACAACCCACGTAACAACCCCAGTGACCACCCCAGTAAAAACCCACGTAACAACCTTGGTAACAACCCCAGTAACAACCCACGTAACAACCCACGTAAATAACCTGGTTACAACCCACGTAACGACACATCACAAAAACACGTCACAAAAAAGCCTCTCCCACCTGTAAACTTGACAATGGAACATTCCGTCTTATAACGTGACGTCATCGGGCAGGTCCTGACATATCTTAACGTTAAGTCCTGTCCCCCGTCACAGCATTGGCTGCCGCCAGGAACATGTATTATTAAAACCAGCTAGTACGTGGCCGCGTGACGCCGCGAGACTACGTCGAGACAACGCGAGAAGTGCTCACACCCGCGCGACCGTCCGATCGGATCGAAGTAGGATAAAGTTGGTCGCTCCAATAGGTTTGATTTACTGAGAACTTGGGCCATCATACAGTACAACTTGATTTAGTAGAGGCGCGACAGGAACTAGAGGATACACGAAAACAACGTTCGCAAGAAGAAACTATTTAATGAATTAAATTCTCGGAGTTTTTAAAACCTTTAACTAACCATATATTTTCTTTAACAAAAAATTAGTACAAAATATTCATCGTATAAAAGTTTGACCTTCAAGTTTAACCAAATTTAGAAAATTAATTAGAAAACTGAAAAAAGTATAACTTTCTAGAATCTTTTTTATTTCAAAGGAAAAAAGAAACAAACGCCCTACCCAATATTCCAGGAAAACGGAGCTTCGGAAGTAACGAGTTAAGTCGCTCCTCTAAGAAACTTGTGACCCAGTGAAGTTTCATTTCGAATTTCAGACCAGGCCTTCATTTGAGGACTAACACACAATAAATCTACAAATTTCGGTTTGCTTCCAGAACGTTTGTTTATTTTGTTGGCTGAGAAACTTAAAGGTGAGTGAATATTATTGTTTACTTAAGTGTTTCATATACTTTCTTGCTTGCGTCTTAGACCAGCGAGCTCTTCTGTTTGGATTGTCATCACCAATCTCCAGTAAAACTCTTATCAAATTCATCAAACGTCTTAATTCTCACAAATTATTTCTACTAAATAAGCTGTGTTTGTGAATAAAATTTAACATCATTTCTCCAGTTTAATGGCATTCATTTTATGAGCCTTTAAAATGTCAGTATCAAATTTTCTGACAAATTTTATCAAACAGGTTTTTAGGAAAAGTCAAATATTGTAATAAAATAATTGATTTAAGTTTTGCATGTTAATGACCGTGCACTGTTTTTTACAATGAGATAAAGATTAACTAGTTGGTCGTCGGTCGCAATAATTGTCTTATTATGTCTTAATGCAAGAATACAAAGTTGAGTAGATGTTCATCCAGTGGTTTAAAAAAAATCCTTAATTACAACAAACTAAGCAATTTTTGTTTTTTTTTTTAAAAAAGTAATAAATGTAGTCTAGTATCAAATTTTGTTGTTGTTGTAATTTGAAAATATATATGTTACCAAAATTGTATGTTACTAATAATTATTAATTAATATGGTGTCAAATCTATGTTGTGGCATTTATTTTCAATTGTGTTTCAAAGTTTTCGGCAGCGGTCCAAAGTCAAAGAAATAAAGTTGGTTGATATTGACTCCATGTGTTGCTACGTTATTAGGGCTGTTACTATTCATTTCAATTAACTTTTGAATAAAAAACTATTTAGTTAGTTTCGATTAAAGCCAAAGATTAAAATACATGTCATAAGTAACACATTAAACGTTCTTGTTGAAAATCTAAAGAACACAGGAGTGTCTCTTTTATATGTTATCTTTTAACAAACTACGCAAAAAGACAAGTGTATTGACATTAATTCGTTAAAGTGATGAGCGGGTTTTATTGAACTGAGGTAACTAGTGTACACAAAACGGTCTTGGCAAGGAATGACATTATCGGATATCGGTGTCCATTAAGTTTCCACAATTGTAGAGGGTTAATGGATTCAGAAACTTTCATCGCCATTTTGTAACCCAGTAATTCATCAGAATAGCTGTCGTCATTTTCTGTCTCCGAGTGTCCCTACATTACTGCCATTAGCTTAATACGCTTTTCATTGTATTTGATAAGTAGGCGAAGTTTTAGAACCATGGTAGGCAAACTTTATCAACATTTTGAAAATTCCCGTCAGTCAATAGTTCAAAATCAAAATGTTCGTGTAATCGTCAGGAAATTCGTTATATCTATCGGCCGCTACTTTTTATTAATATTTTATTTTACTTTTTTACTTTTTATAATTTGTAAGTGAAGGGTCGATTAATCATTAAAAATAATGGAATCGTTTAAAAAAATTTAACGACTAATCGACAAACTTGACTTCAACGACAAGTCCAGATCTATAATAGTTTCATTTCTTTAACTAAAAAGTATATATTGAATATAAGATGCCAATTTTAAAAAGTTTAAAAAATTCCACCCAGGTTTATTCTAGGTGATACCAATCCGACAACAGGAAGAATGAAGGAGTACTAGCTTTAGAAAGTGGGTGGAGTCTTGTGGGTCTATATTTATTGTTTCCCTATGTCATACTGTCATGTTTCAGCACCTGAAAGACTGTCATGTTTCAGCATCTAAAAGACTGTCATATTTCAGCATCTGAAAGACTGTCATATTTCAGCCTCTGAAAGACTGTCATATTTCAACATCTGAAAGACTGTCATATTTCAGCATCTGAAAGACTGTCATGTTTCAGTATCTGAAAGACTGTCATGTTTCAGCACCTGTCAACAGGTTGTCTATTTATGGGTGGACAAAACATTACTCTATGGGGAAATATTATCACTTTCAAAATTAATATTATTACAATTGCCAAGTAGAACTTGATGTGACAGCCAGTCTGTTATTTATGTCTTACATCGTGTCGTGTTGATGACATGAAAATATTGTCTGGCACGATGGTTGAGTGCCATGCGCACTCGATGGTCACGGGTTCGAATCCATGTGAAGGCAAGGATTTTTTCCCGGAGTCTAGGACATCCCTGAGCTCCGAATAAAGGCGGCTGGGTAATGCGTGGAACCTCATATCCGTGGCCTGTGAACGCTGCATCACTTGCCAACCGACCGGCATGATCTGTGGACGCAATAATCTTCCGCATAGAACGAGCGTCTGTATAGATAGGACAAGTCTTAAGACAAAATGCCCACCTCGGGTCTAGATTTTGTATGGTAATAATTGGATGATTTTTAAAAAATTTAAACAGTGATCGTAATGAACTTAGCAACCTTTAATCTATTTACGTGGTCTAAAACGCCGACTTCTGCATTTAGCAACTTAAATCTAGTCGGCATCATCACTTGTTTGGATACTTGGATGAAGTTATTCAACAATTTATCCAGTCCGTATTTATATAAATATATATATAAGTCAACAGGACATTACAACATGTATGCAAATAAGCATGAGGAATGAGCCTCGCTAGGGTCGACCAATCAGTTCATGGCATAGGCAAGCGATGGTGGTGCCGGGTGTGGGTAGGGGCAGGTAACAACAACCACAGTGCGCATGTCTCGAGACTAACAATGTGTGGGCGTTCGCCCCCCACCCCACCCCCACCTCGACGTTCATTCGCCTTGTTTTTATTTCTTCGTGCTGCTGTTCGTTATTTTTCCCCGTTCTTTGTCCTATCAATACGTAAGTCTACGGCGTATTCTACGCCTCAGGTCGTATCTAGTCTGGTAATAGAGAACTAACTCTGAGTATCACTTATGCACGTTCTGCTTCCTTTTATTTCAGCTAAATGCTAGTATTGAGTGCCCCACATTTATAAATCTCATGGGACGTAATTTTAATGTAGATGAAATTCCATACGCATTGTTTCGTTTAAACTACCATCCATCTCTACAAACATTTTAGAGACGAGATATCCTATTGCCTCGCGTGGTTTAAGTAAAAGACGTCAATTAAACACACAATTAGAAGACGTCTATGAAAAAGAAATTAAATAATATTCAATTTTATTGTGTGTTTTAAAAAAGTTTAATTTGAAAATAATAGAATAGCGCAAGTATGTTTCGTTGCCCTAGACGAGTAGGATGTCTGCACACACAAGCTAAGGACTTCATAAGACAATAATTAGAAAATCTATGTGTTCATATATTTAACCTATAATGTCATAAATACTGCAGTTTAATCACTTGCACTGACACTACATATTTAATATGATGACTTATATCTGCACTGACTACAACGTATGTAATATGATCTAGATCTCCACTGACCATCACGTATGTAATATGACCTAGACCTGCACTGACCACCACGTATGTAATATGACCTAGACCTGCACTGACCATCACGTATGTAATATGACCTAGACCTGCACTGACCACCAATGACCTAGATCTGCACTGACCACCACGTATGTAATATGACCTAGATCTGCACTGTCCACTAAATATTTAATATGATTAAAAGATCTGCACTGACCCCCACATTTAATATGATGACCAAGATCTGCACTGTCCACTAAATATTTAATATGATGACAAAGATCTGCACTGACCCCCACATTTAATATGATGACCTAGATCTGCACTGACCACTACATATTTAATATGATGACAAAGATCTGCACTGACCCCCACATTTAATATGATGACAAATATCTGCACCGACCACAGCATATTTACTATGTCGGCATAGATCTGCACCGACCACCGCATATTTACTACGTCGGCATAGATCTGTACCGACCACCGCATATTTACTATGTCGGCATAGATCTGCACCGACCACCGCATATTTACTATGTCGGCATAGATCTGCAACGACCACCGCATATTTACTATGTCGGCATAGATCTGTACCGACCACCGCATATTTACTATGTCGGCATAGATCTGTACCGACCACCGCATGTTTACTATGTCGGCATAGATCTGTACCGACCACCGCATATTTACTTTGTCGGCATAGATCTGCATCGACTAAAATTGTTGATGTGCATTTCAAGAACCACTGCTGCAGATCGTGTTATTGGAACAAACTGGCCCAGCAGGCCAAGAGCGTGGCTGAAGGCAACTGTAGCCCCCAGGTTAATGGCACCATGACATTCAGGTTAGCCGGGAGTTACAACATCGACAGTCTCGTGTAACAGCTTCAGACGACTCGCTGTTTTTTTGTAAGTGGCGCAATCATGCGGACAGGCCAGAGTCGTAGGAGAAACAATAAAGAGAGAAATAGAAATGCAATATTGTAAATATCAAACGTTGCAGTTTTTGTTCTGGTTATTTTAAATGTTAGGGCGTTATTGAATGTATCAGTTTTCGTGAATTCATTTGCATGGCTTTTATACATGTTTAAAATAGCATGATTTCCCGTAGATTGAGTTTCTGCTGGAGTTTCCTTCACTTGATCCGAACTTTCTGGCACAAGTGTTATTCAAACGTGACGAAAATTTCAATGTAAAATGATATAACACGGCTGATTTAGCGGGCATATTGATAATACACGAATGGTATTTCCTTATCTCTGTTTTCACGAAACTTCAAAACTAATTTACGAGAATTAATATCAGACTAGCTTGCTGGTGACCTCCCGTATATGTTTAACCATTTCTCGGAAGTTCGAAAAAAAAAATCAGAAATAATATTCTCTCAAAAATCGTCCAAAAGATAGTGTTGCAGTGTTGTGGTGTTGCGGTGTTGTTAGTGTTGTGTCTCTTATACAGAGTGGTTGGAGTCTACAGGGACCCCCACCCTCCCATCCCCAACCTCCGAGCCCCACCCTCTGTAATCCACTCAAGGCATTATCACGGTGAGTGGGGTGTAATCTAATTCTCGGGTCGATATCACCTCCACACAGACAATTAGTCGGCTCCCCCCTGGACCCATGATGTGACCTTTGTCCTTGGGACTTGATAGACAATATTCTTTTAATGTTAACATAACTCACTGGTCAGCGCAACACACGGTCTTCTCGTGTTGGGGTGAGGGGATGAGAAGGAGGCAAGGGAGCTAAACATCCACAACTCTCTCTCCCCTTTGCTAGATATTAAAACATGAAGCACTCTCTTGTTTCCTAGTTTTCATGTCATTCAATTGATGAATAGCAACACGAAGAATTCCCAGAAGGCTTTTGTTTCAAGAGATAAACGCGGCATTTCAGACAATGTTAAGTCTGTGTGTTTGGTGGTTAGTGGGAGAGAGTGTGTGCTAGGGCAAGAGTGTGTCGATATCCACGTGCTATTTTGTGTCAACTTGACCTAAGGTGCATTGTGTTAAGTGTTTGATTGTAACAGTAGGACTTTGACTGACCCACTAAAACTTATATTTATCAGTTGATTGTAACAGTAGGACCTTGACTGACCCACTAAAACTTATATTTATCAGTTGATTGTAACAGTAGGACTTTACTGACCCACTAAAACTTATATTGATCAGTTGATTGTAACAGTAGGACTTTGACTGACCCACTAAAATATTTCCAGGGAGAATCCTACCTTGTATATTACGTTTGTTTAGACGTATTATTGTATGGTGATATATTACAAAGTTTTATCGCTATGTACGGCTGGGGCACGCAATGCGACATAACCAGACAAAGCATCAATACAGCTTTGAGACCGCAAATGTTTTGATTAGAGCTTAAACCAACAATTGAAGATTAGCTGACCCCAAGGGACTGAGACTTTTTGGCAAGTCCACGCGCATGGCTCACCCACGGGAGATGAAGCTCAGAAACCGGACTGCGAATTTGGCCATCTTAATCAAATGGTCTGTGCCAGGCATCATCCAGACCTCTGTCTTTGGTCTCTGCCAGGCATCAATCAAACCTGTCTTTGGTCTCTGCCAGGCATCATTCAGACCTATATCTTTGGTCTCTGCCAGGCATCATTCAGACTTGTCTTTGGTATCTGCCAGGCATCATTCAGACCTATATCTTTGGTCTATACCAGGCATCATTCAGACTTCTGTCTTTGGTATCTGCCAGGCATCATTCAGACCTATATCTTTGGTCTATACCAGGCATCATTCAGACTTCTGTCTTTGGTCTCTGCCAGGCATCATTCAGACCTGTCTTTGGTATCTGCCAGGCATCATTCAGTCTTATATCTTTGGTCTATACCAGGCATCATTCAGACCTGTCTTTGGTCTCTGCCAGGCATCATTCAGACCTATATCTTTGGTCTATACCAGGCATCATTCAGACTTCTGTCTTTGGCCTCTGCCAGGCATAAATCAGACTTTTATATGATCTTAAGTTGGTCGTTACTTTTATAATTTTCAAATAGATTGTCATAAAAATTAGAAACCGAAATCTAAAGAATTATGAGGGTCTCTCAATCCTTAAAAAAATCCGACAATAAATGTATGTATAGTACTAGCTTTAAGTTCTAAATAAACCTTTAGTAAACGTATGATCTATTCTGTGAAAGTTCCCGAAAATTGTGTCCACCAGGTGGCATTAGCTGATAACTGTTTTATTCGTGTTATTTTCACAACTGTCCCATGGCGTTACTCACCGAACCTTGTCATTTAAATGTACATGTCTCGTGCTGGAGAATACATTGCGCTTTATAATTATATTTAATATCTAGGGAGTGAAGGGGTGTTGTAATGGGTAAAATGTCCAATTTTAAAAGATGTAATGTTGTGTTAGCTGGCGGCATATTTTCAAATAACATTTTGCCGATAAAAATCAACTTTGCTTCCATGTTTGTCTCATTTTTGGATTAGTTTAAAAGAAGATTAACGTGACGTCATATTTGGAACATGGTTTTAAAATGTGTGCTCAGATAACACAATTATATAACAATCTGATACAACAAGCTAATACAACACACTTATAAACAATCTGATAAAACAAGCTAATACAACACACTAATATAACAATCTGATACAACAAGCTAATACAACACACTTATATAACAATCTGACACAACACGCTAATACAACACGCTAATATAACAATCTGATACAACAAGCTAATACAACACGCGTATATAACAATCTGATACAACAAGCTAATACAACACACGTATAAAACAATCTGATACAACAAGCTAATACAACACGCTAATATAACAATCTGATACAACAAGCTAATACAACACGCTAATATAACAATCTGATACAACAAGCTAATACAACACGCTAATATAACAATCCGATACAACAAGCTAATACAACACACGTATATAACAATCTGATACAACAAGCTAATACAACACGCTAATACAACACGCTGATATAACAATCTGATACAACAAGCTAATACAACACACTAATATAACAATCTGATACAACAAGCAGAAGTTCAGGAAATTTACTATTAGCAAGAAAGTATTACTGGAATTGATTTACATGATGGATGTACTTACAGTTTGGGGGAGGGTGGCTACAATAAATAAGGACTTGCAAAGAGAAATGACTTATTTTATTTTATACTTTAACTTTTATGGGCCACTAAGTAATGTGTACGAGGACCTTCCATAAAAAGTTTAACCTTGAAAAATGTCATCAATGAAATCACGTGATGTATTGAATTGTGGAACAAATTGAAGCATTCATTCCAAATCCAACCGTTTGAAATTTATGACATGTTCAAACCATGTTAAGGAAAGATAACTATGTCATGGATAAACCATGGTTAGAGATAACTTTTTTTTTTTTTAAATTTTAAATTTTAATTTTCTAGTTATTTTTTTATTTTCTATTCTATTTTCTATCACAGACTAAGCAATATTAGGAAGCTGTGTTTCTGTTAGCTATATCAAGATGGAAGTAGGTTCTCATGACGTGCACACATCTCTATACAATGTTGTAATCTCTATTGTGTTGTAAATGATAAACAACTCACAGTCATATGCATCCATTTAATATGTACTCTTCGTGTCAATATGTTGCGTTTTTTGTTTAGTTTAATGATTCGTGAAGTATTGCATTTCCCAGTTTTTATGTGACAGAACCAATGTTATGACAAGTGGTAAAGTTTTTCTTATTCAAGACGTTTTCATATGACTTTTTTTTAAAAAAATGCTATAAGCGCTTGCTTTTAAAAAATGTGATGTTAAGAAAATAATATGTGTCGTTATGTGCACAATTAGGTAAGTATTACTCGAGAACGTTTATGTGTGTCTGGGGCGGTAATCGATACACTTTGCCTTGGAGGAGTTATCCCGCCTTCACTATTTATCGTTAAAGAATTTTTTTTCTTCCGAAATCGCCTGGTATGTTGTGAAGATCTCCCCAACTGCAGACGAAAGTGGATTATGATATCTGTGAATTCATATACAAAATATCGCACATAAAAATTAAAATTAAAATTCAATATGTAACTCAGGGGACTAAATCATTATTTAACAAATAATCATAATAATCGGATTTGCTGCGGCTCTGAACTTTAACGTAAGATTGTCGAGGAACAGATGACACCCACGCGATTACATGTTGTTATAGGGCCCATTGTTGTTATAAGGCTCATTGTTGTTATTGGGCCTAATGTTGTTATAGGGCCCATTGTTGTTATAGGGTCCATTGTTGTTATAGGGCCCCTTGTTGTTATTAGGCCCAATGTTGTTATAGGGCCCATTGTTGTTATCGGGCCCAATGTTGTTATCAGGCCCAATGTTGTTATAGGGCCCCTTGTTGTTATATGGTCCATTGTTGTTAAAAGGCCCATTGTTGCTATGGGGCACATCTTTGTTGTAGGGCCCATTGTTGCTATCGAGCCCATTATTGTTCTAGGGCCCATAGTTATTATAGGGCCCAATGTTGTTATAGGGCCCAATGTTGTTATAGGGCCCATTGTTGTGTTAGGGCCCATTGTTGTAGCTTATCCTCAGATCATGTTTTCCTTGTCTTATTTAAGGCCTGATAGGGGCATCTCTCCTGTTAGTATGATGTACCAGTGGGGGACATCTCTGGACTAATTTTTCAAAAGGTTGACCACACACTACAACAACGAAAGAATACGTGCACGGGATGTGCTTCCGTCGAGGCTCACAGCAGGCACTGAGAGCTTAACAGCTCAACATTCTAAATAGTATAACTTACAATCTGATTTAGATTAGATTTTGACGATAGCTTTCAAAGCAAAAATCCAGGTTTCAAAACATGGCTTTTACTGAGAGCAACTGCTATGACATTGAACCGTTTTACTTCAGTAACAATTCAATTTGTGTCTCGGTTGTAAACGGTGCGACCTTGAGACGCCCCGTGGAGCACGCCAGAGAAAACTATAATAAAATAACATCCAATTATGAAACTTCCCTGGTATACAGTTATGAAAATATAATGGTATAGAATTATAAATCTGTACATTTATAAAACTGTAAACTACAATGCGTGGAATGTTTAAATCCAGATGCAGAACTTTAACTAAAGACCGCCTTATCGTTATGAGTAAGTGTGTGTTTAGTTGTACATACATCTGTGTTTAGTTGTACATACATCTGTGTTTAATTGTACACGTCTTTGTGTTGATTTTGTACACATCTCAAATTTTTTTAGTTGTTCATGTGACTGTGTTTAGCTCTGTAGACATTTTAACTGATTAAATCATTGTAGATAAGATTGACTCTAAGAACTATTGTTCTTTTTTTAATTATTTTAAATTGAAATACTTGTCATCCATAGACTTGGAGCTGAGGTGCTTATTCAGCAATGTCGGCGTTCATAGGTAGAACATAATGTCAAAGTTTGCCAAAAAACCTTATAAATCACTCGCTGCTCGACAATTTTAGCTTTGCGTTGTCATTAGAAAAATTATTCCTGCCGTAATGCCAATAAAACTTTCACGTGTTCCATCTGCTGTACGCTAGTAAGATAAAAGCTTTGACACCTAATGATGAGTATTGACTTATACAAAAGGCGCGTGGAGTTAAAGGTATTGGTGTGGACCTGAGTTGTCTAACACAGTAATGGTGATTGACCTGAGTTGTCTGACTTAGTAATGGTGATTGCATGAATTATCCCCCAACACTAGTTGTTCAATAAGTGCCATAAATGTCATTTACTCTTCTAATAAAGAGTTGGACAAAAAAAAACACCTTTACAAAGGTAATCACATAACGGTGACCTTTAACACCAAGACGGCAGCAGAGAGAAAAGTGTTGATCTTTCCTCCACTTGACGAGCTTGGGGCAGAGATAACTGAGGAATATGTCAGCTGATTTTATTGAGTCAAACCTTCTCTCTCTCTCTCTCTCTCTCTCTCTCACACACACACACACACACACACACACACACACACACACACACACACGCTTTGGTCTGTCTGATTGTGTATGGACATGTCTTTTATTTGTACATCTCTATATTTGGTTTTATTTCTTTTTTTTTTAATATGTGCACTCATGGCGTCTGTTTGATGACTTCGTATCTTACCTACCTTGAGCCGCCTTTGCTGGTGGTCGAGAGGTAGCGCTCTCGACTGTCATACCGATGGTCACGGGTTCGAATCCACACGAAGGTGAGGATTTGTTCTCGTGGCCTGAGGAGTCCCCGAGTCACCCAGCTCCGAATGGGTACCTAACTAGACAATAGTTAGGCGGCTGGGGTAATGCGTGGAACCCCTATAGCCGTGGCCTGTGACCGCTGCATCACTTGCCAACAGATCATCTCTCATGGTCTGTGGACGCAATTATCTTCTGCATAGAAGGAGCGTCTGTATATCTAAGATAAGATATCACCTGTCTGAGCTGCCCTTGCTCTTTGCCCCATATCCCCTGTCTGAGCCAGCCTTGCTCTTTTTCCCATATCACCTGTCTGAGTCGCCCCTGCTCTTTGCCTCATACCGCCTGTCTGAGCCGCCCCTGCTCTTTGCCTCCCACCACCTGTCTGAGCCGCCCCTGCTCTTTGCCTCCCACCACCTGTCTGAGCCGCCCATGCTCTTTGCCTCTCACCACCTGTCTGAGCCGCCCCTGCTCTTTGCCTCCCACCATCTGTCTGAGCCGCCCCTGCCCTTTGCCCCACAACACGTCTTTAAATAAAATCCTATGTAAGAAAGACTTGTGTCTATTAGCCTCTCATCTCAGCTCTCATTCATCACTTCCAACACTATCTATCTGACCAATCAAGTGCACATATTCACCGATGTTACGTCCAAACAGAATGACATTAGACCAGTGCTCCTCAATTATTTTCTGTCGTACCCCCCCCCCCAACCCAGGAATAAGAAAACATCCAGCGACTGTAAATAGTATCATTTGTCTATAAAATTGTTATAAGTACACCTCAAGGCGGCTGGGTAGCGAAGTCAATAGTGCGCTCGCCTCACAAGCTGAGGGGCGTGGGATCGAGCCCACTATAAAAAGTCACTATAAAAATGTTGAGAAATGAATAACGCTAAGAAAGCCCTCCGCTGACCTGGAGAGGGATGGGCACCGCCAGTGTCTAGTAAGCCCGAGAATGTTCTAATGCAAACATTATAATCCCCTACGACCTAAAAAAAAAAAAAAAAGGTTATGGGACTACAAAAAGAACACCCCTGCTGAGGTCAAACCAGCACCCCTTAACGGAGCCTCTCCCCGGGACCAGTGGCAGCGTTAGGTAAGCGCGGGGCCTAGTGCCAGCAATGACCCCGCGGGGCCAGAGTACTAGTAAAGATCGCTAAGCACCAGTATGCAATGGTATTTAAAAATATGTGATTATAGTGTAATTTTAATACCGCATGTCACCTTTTTATTAAATTATTACAAGTTCATTATTTTCTCTGGTCTATAAACAACGGTTTATTCTTATCGAAAAATGACGTGCCGGTTACGACGTGATTTAAAATGCAATTTATTGACAGACATATTGCAAAATAATTGCAAAAGGATTACAAGAGTGCCTCTTTCGTTTCTTTACAATCGTTTCCAGCATACGTTCTACCATCCACTCTTTGGTTCTACATGTATAGGCTATTAACCAGGACGAGACATGTTCAGGACCGAAACGCGGGGCCTACCTGAGCGCGGGGCCTGGGGCAGTCGCCCCAGTTGCCACCCTCAAACACCGCTCCTGCCCGGGACTATTTCAGAACCACTGGTTTAGACGATCAGCTCTTTTTTTTAAATTCTGTTATTTGTACTGATGAAGGCATTAGCCGAAGAGTTTACTTGTGTATTAATGAAATAATAAAGCTTGCATTTATTGTCGTCATGACACTATAAGAATATTAGACTTAGATTTAAAATATCTTCTCAGGCGGCTATTCAACAAGTATTGGACAGTTTTTTCATTTTCAAATTTGTTTAAGTTATTGATACATCATTCTAGGCACAGTATTTAGAATTAAGTACATTTTTATTCTACATCGCACACTCTACCGGCTATTATTAACTTTGAAATGACCTTGGCATTCAACCCAATTACATATCGTCCTCTGTAGCCTTCCCAGCCCCCTATTAACCCCCGCCCCGTCTGTCAGACCCCGCTAACATATTCTGTGTCTTCTCTCCTGGGGGGAGTCCGATTGTGCATAAACGAGCTAGGGGGTCATATATATATTAGTGGAAATGTGTGCACTGGGGGAAGGGGTGTGGGGGCGCCATACATCAGGGCCGTTTTGGACGGCGGGAAATGACCAGACATGTTTGGGGTGGGGAGGTACAAGTGAGTTGACCAGGTACAGAATTAACGTCTGCTATTTGCATGAGTTTTCATACAAATCTTTACATTAATTTTATATCTCAATAAAAACAAGAGTTTTTACATTAATATAGAAATTGCATGGCTAGACAAGGAACCCGTTTCATAATAATTTGTACATTTATATGAGTGACAAGGAACCCATTTCATATTAATATGTACATTTATATGGCTGACAAGGGACCCATTTCATACTAAAATGTACATTGATAGTGGCAGACAAGGAACCCATAATATATTATTCTATACCACTATATGATAAGGAAGTTAAGACATTTTATAGTAATACATGTGTGTACTGGTGTCTAGAATAGGGCAGTTTTCTTTGATCTTATTTTCAAATTAAAATGTCTTGACAAGAAAATGGTCTCATGTAAATGTGTGTCTCCAGATTCAAAGGCGCATTCAGAAAAAAAATATATCAATAGAGCTAAAGTCTTAAATATTGGCGTAACTACGTCATTGCGATAAACACTGGCCATGATGGATGACCCCATTGGCGGTAAAAAGGGGCGGGGTCAATGCACACAAAATGCCATTATAATAAAAATTTGTTGGCATATATTTTATATATTTACGGTTTTACAGACAAATTTCTTTGTTAAGAGCCGTTTTAAAACCTTTTGGTGGAAATAATGAACCTTTCAACTAATAAATTATCTATCTTTATTCTGAATGCTTTTATTTCAAAACTCAGAAAATAACGGTCTTGCAAAAATTCAATTTAACCACGATAACAAAGAACGTAATCCTTTCCCTTGTGTGCTCATGGGAACCACAGCTGGACCTTTAAAAATCATTTTATAAATAAAATAATTTTTAAAAAATAGTCCAAAACAAACACTATAAAAGACGTTAATACTGGCTAGTGTTTAATAATATACCTTTCAATACCACAGAAATAATCTATTCCCTATTTGACAACCATGGAGGTAAGTTTGATTCGTGTATTAGTCTCCATGTTACCTAGGTCCACGTTTAATAATTGCTCAACACTTCCATCTCCGTGTGGCATGAATGTTGTTTTTGGATTTAATGTTGAATTTTATCTTTGTCTCAGTCTGACTGTTAACATTACATTATGATTGCCATCTTCTCAATGCGTTCGGTTGTATGCTATGGCGGATTAAGGGGGGGGGCTCAACGGGGTATAGCCAGTGGCCCCCGACAGTTTGGGGGCCCCCAAACTTTTTTATATTAAATAATATAAACACCCAGTGGTGTGGTTCTGTATGTTTGTAATAACGCAAGCGATGTACGACAGTCTACAGCAGTTAGTTTAGTTGAAAAATCGTGTTTTGATGAGCGCTGTAAAAATATTTAATATGATGACGTCATTGTTTG
>MUZC01000098.1:17206-47282 GCA_002072015.1 Radix auricularia | reverse complement strand
CTCACATCACGCCTCTCACATCACGCCTCTCACATCACGATTCTGCACTCTGCACCCACTCACACTCTAGGTCTGTACGTCTATCGTTATGAACACCTTGTCGTTCCGACTATTTTCAAAACTTGTTTTTTGTTTTATTTTTCTTTCAAAGATTCGCCCCCCTCCCCCGCCTCAAGACTTTCCCCATTTCTCAATGGTTCTTATATCTCAGCTGTAACAACAATCATCTTGATCGTGGGTGTTGTACAGACAATTAAACGAAAATCACTGCAAAATTTGTTATTCGATCTCAGTCCCCGGCAAACGACGGCAAAGTGTGAGTCTGGAGACGGTGTTTATCGGCTTGTAATTGCTGGGAGCTCAGCGGATTGTGGGAAAGTGATAGTTTTTTTTCAAACCGTAGAAATGGTGATGTGAGAAAGTGCGTTGTAGACATAGTCCAGCTTCCAAAGTTTAAGCAGAGCAGCCATGAAAATTGATAACGCTGGCAAGAAACGATATATTCCAGATGGCATGAGTTATTGTTTCTTACGTATTATCAGCATCTAGACGTATGTAAATATGTAGCACGCATCCAATCGCCGTGCGTGAGAGCACGTACGCACCGGTTGCACACCGCACCAATTGCTCACAAAAGAATACGCACTTCAACTTCTATTATAAGACCTTGATTCATGTTTGTTTGCTTTGAGCTAGCTCCAAGAGTGATACTTACAATAATATACCAGTATATCTCCGTTGTTTCAGCAAGGAAACCATATTGACATTTGCCCATAGCACTCAGGGAATTAGAAGTCAAGTTGTTTCCAATCAAATGGTTGTGTGTTTAATTAAAAGAAACGAGACTTTACTCTTGTGATATGATAATCCTAAATCTTGTTGATGTGCATGATGGCTCACAGCACAAAAAAAAAGTATCTACAACAAATACCATTTGAAAAATAAAATATTGTGCTAGGATAACGAATCATGTGCAGGTAGCTGAAGTTGGTGTTTTTTAAAGAAGAGTTACCGACCTCTCCCATTCAAAATTTTAAGAAGGGGATAATACTGAAACTAAATAATTTGAACAAAAAGTGTTTAATTATGGTATGAGAACAGCGTTAAGGTATTTACCCAGGGCTTCCTTCTAAAATATTTTTAGCTCAAATCTCTTGTTCATGTTTTTTTTTTGCCCATCACGTGACACGTAGTGACATGAAACACAACGAGACGTCTATAACTGGGTGAGGCTATGATTAGTTTGGGGGAGGGGGAGAGATACAAGATATTTCTATTTTGGCTATCAGTATGTACACATGACATTAATTACTACAGAAATCTGCTGTCATATTAACTCTGTTTGTCCGTGCAGATTACCAGATGACTTGGTGTTGTCTCACAACAGCTTCGTAATTCTGTGTTGATCACATTGATATCTACAGCATTTCTCACTGTCCTTTGAACTAAAGCCGAATGACTTTTCACCTATCGTTTTAAAGTATCAAAAGTTACAGTTAAAATTATTTTTAAAAAACGTTGTTTCTATTAAATAGGCAAATTTTGCTTTAATCATCTGTGAGGACAAGTTTTTGTCAAAGTGATAAACAAAAGTCAAATTCTTATTGACATCATGAGATTTTACAGAGCTGGATCGGTGTTGGTGGTGCAGCCGAGTGGATGGCGTATCTCTGTTGGTCTTGACAGGAAGGTTGGATGGAGGACAAATGTTGAAACAAAAATTTAATCCCGATATATTGAAAACTAAAAATTTATAGATAATCATTTAGCAGAAGATTTATTTCAAAATTTCAAAACATATTTCGGGAAAAAGAAATCTTGAGAAATGTTTTTAACAAAAATTTGTTCTCTTGTCTATGATGGAAGTAATGCTTTTTAATTTTAAAAAATCTTATCTTATCATATCTGTTACAGACGCTCCTTCAGTGGCGGATTTAGCTATAGGGCAGGGGGGCGGGTCGCCCCCCCCCCGCGCTCCTGTTGGGTCTAAAATGGCGCCCCCCTTAAGACGCCCTTAATGAACACTAAAAAGGTGTAGCTAGAGCAGAAAAAAATTTGTTAAACACGAAACTTTTAATCAATCACATAACTACGATATGACAATATTGGCTTGCTAAATATCGTATTTCAAAAGTGTAATATCGGGTTTGGTCAGTCAGGAGCGTCGCTAAGTGGAAAAGGATAGAGAAGGATTGAAACGAATGAGAGGCGTGACGTTGTTTTAGCAAAACAGAGGACACAGAGAACAATCTTGCTTTATTGATGATAGTTGTAGAAATACAGGACATTTTCGTTAAATGTTAAGTTTATTATCCAACTATGATTCCACTTTGGACAGTCATCTAAAGTTTAAAAAGAAAAATAACATTTTTTAAAGTAAGGATGTGCAAATTGATTTAATTCAATCATTTGCACTTGAATTATCAGCAGCATTTGATAATAAAGTTAAGTCTTCACATTTCTTTTCTTTAATTATTGATTCAACCATTAATATATCTAAAATTGATCAGATGTCACTTTACGTTCAGTTTAAAAATTAAGAAATGTTGAGGAAAGATTTATAGGCTTGTATACTTTGGTAAACAGAAATGCTGCAAATCTGTATTTGCTTAGAAGATTGTAACGGAACTACACATTACAAAAGCGAAACATTGATATCACAATCTGTGGAGGAAAGGCATACGATGGCTCATCTGTGATGTCTGGAATTAAGAGTGGACTTCAAACTTTCACCCAATGTTGTGCCCATGTTTTGAATTGGGTCACAATAGAAGCAATGTCTGTAAACAATAATGTACAGTTGTTTTTTGGCTCAGCTGAAAGGTTGTATGCATTCTTTACGTCTTGTTTACCACGTCTACATACTCTTTAAAAAACATAATAAATCTCAATATGAATCAACAGTAAAAGCGCAGAAATGACTTTCTGATACAAGATGGTCAAGCCATAACCATGCAGTCGATGCAGTTGTTGGATCATTCTCTGCTATTCTAGCCACTATAGAAGATATAAATTCTGGGGAATCAACATAACATAGATGAAGTGTCAGAGCAGAAGCTGTGGGACTATCTGTTTTAATAACAAATATTCTTTTGTTCTTTCTGATGCTATTTGTACAAAAGTTGGTTGATATTTTCGTGTTATCAAACCACTTGTAGCGCAAGAGTATTGACATTGCAATTGCAAAACGATTGATCGATGTTGAAAGAAATAAGTTTGCTGAAAAGAGAAGCGATCAAGCTTTTTTAAAATTCTGAAAGCAGATGTCTAATAATCTATTAACTAAAATTGTTCCAAACTAGATGTTAAAAACAAAATTTAAAGAAACTCAAATTTGCAAAACATAAAAGTATGGCAGGTAAACTTAGTAGAGATGACCGATTTAATGACTCTAGGGGCATGGCTATTTATTTCTATTGTATTGGTCCATCAAAAATGTTGGAAGAAAATAAAGATTCTCTTCGAAGATGATGCAAAATTTACATAAAACATTAACCTTGAAGAAGCAATCGTTTAATATTATACCTTCAAAGATGTGTATGCATCCCAACGTCCATCACTATCTACAACTAGTGAGCTACAACTTAAAGACTTTCTACCATTCTTGTTTGAAAAATAAATGGCATCAGGTCTCCCTAATTTGTAAATACTCTATACAAATTTACTTGAATCTTCCTGATAGCAATGATTGAAAATCATCAAAATTATTTGCACTCAAAAATGAAAAACGAGCGTGAGAACTTTGACTTTGAATCAACGATAAATCGTTTCGCTTCAAGTAGAAAGGAATTCAAATAAGGCCCAGGGCTTTATACAAATTCGCATAAACTAAGTTTCTTTCTTAGATAAAAAAAAATATACAATTGAAATAAATATACGTCACTATTTTGAAAACATATCTGTTTATATTTACTAAATTAGTAGGCTACTAATTATTATTTCTAGGGCTGCAGAAATTTATTATTAGTTTCTCGAGTAATCATTAAAAATGTTTAAAGATTAAATTATTTTTAACGATTAATTGACCCATCACTTACAAATAATTGGAACTAAAAAAAAATTATATAAATAATAATTATTATTTTTTTTAATAGTGCTTGTTAAAGAATGAATTTCCTGAAGATTACATGTACATTTTGATTTTAAACTATTGATTGACGGGAAAGTTCAAAATTTTGATAACGTTTGTCTACTTATCAAACCAAATGAAAAGCGTATTAAGCTAATGGTAGTAATGGAGTTTGACCTAGAGACAGGAATGACGACAGCTCTTCTGATGAATTACTGCGTTACAAAGTGGAGATGAACGTTTTTGAATCCATTAATCCTGTACAATGGTGGAAAGTTAATGAACACCAATATCTGATAATGCCATTCCTTGCTAAGACCGTTTTGAGCATACCAGTTACATCAGTTCCATGTCAATGATTGTTCAGTTCTGCTGGTTATATTGTCAATTAGACCCGCTCCTCACTTGAACCGATTAATGTCCACACACTTTTGCGTAGTTGGTGAAAAGTTGATATATAAAGGATACATTCCAGTTTTATTTAGATTTTCATCAAGAACGTTAAATAATTGTTACTTATGACATCATAAATTAAATTTTTTGGCTTTAATCGAAATTAAAGATTAATTAATCGTTAATGTTTCAATAAGTTAACAATTAAATTTAATTTAATCGTTAACAGGCCTAGTATTTACCCAATGATCTGTTATTAGTAACATTTTCGGCGCCTCCCGAAATGCTTCTGGCCCCCCCCCCCCACCGCAGAAAATGCTAAATCCGCCACTGCGCTCCTTCTATACAGAAAAATATCGCGTCCTACGTTTATCTTCGGTTTGTCTTTAGTCCTGCATTCTTATTAGAGTTTTAAATGATGATAAAGTTTTGGCTTTCCTGGTTTCTTCAGACAACCCTTGCCACGCACGAATTCCGGACGGGAAGAAAGAAAAATTGTGTTTGTTCTTCCATATGGAATAAGAAAGGTGTTTTTATCCTTATGTCTATCTGAGGGTTGTATTAAGTTATCTTTGTGTTGTATTTCAAAATTAGAAATTAATTGCTATATGTTTAATTACTAATTTACTCTTGGTTCTTCTATCCCCTAGAGTTTCAAGGTTTAATGATTTGACTAATGGTATTACCCTTGTCAGTTTTAATATTCTCCAGTAATGAATCTGGCAGCTCTTTTTTGAATTTCTTTTAGTTTATCAATGTTTTCTTTGGTGGATGGATCCCATACAGAAGATGCATATTCATAATTTCTTTCTCTTTTTACAATGTCTACCATAGACATTAATTTTTTAGAACACAACCATGACGAATTCCACTTCAATGTTTCTCTTCTAGAACTATTGCCCTTCTTAACTAAGTTAGTAATTCGGTGACTACCATATCGTGAAAAGTTTAATAAATACGTCAATGCTGTGGACTAGAAGGTGGATTAATGAGTTCTTTAACGAACACGCTGTATATATTTATATATAACGAAGTGATAGGATTTAATTAACATGAATCAGCTGTGTTCTAGAAAAAATTTAAGTCGAATAGAAGAACACAGAAACATCATTAGATAAATAAATGAAAACTTTCTTATTTCCCTGTTGTCCTGACGACCAATAATTGCGTGAAGTCATATATGTGGGTCGTTTTTATGGGCAAACAATTTATCACAGTCACTTAACTATTCGTGTCTCATTACCCCAACCACACAACCTCCACCACACCATCTCGTACCACACCATCTCCTACCACACCATCTCCTACCACACCATCTCCTACCACACCATCTCCTACCACACCATCTCCTACCACACCATCCCCACTACACCATACCCTACCATACCCTCCCATACCACATTTTGCCCTACCACACAACCTCCACCACACCATCTCCGACCACACCATGCCCTAACACCACCACCCCCACCACACCATACCCTACCACATGATTCCTTACCACACCATACCCTACCACACGATTCCTTACCATTCCAACCCCCACCACACGATCCCTTACCACACCCTCCACTACCACACCATGCCCTACAACACGATCCCTTACCACACCATCCCCTACCACACAATCCCTTACCACACCCTCCCCTACCACACCATGCCCTACCACACGATCACTTACCACACCCTCCCCTACCACACCATGCCCTACCACACGATCCCTTACCACACCCTCCCCTACCACACCATGCCCTTTCACACGATCCCTTACCACACCCTCCTTTCGGCCATTCTATCACCCACCACAACATTCCTGGCCGGATCTGTTATTTACAGTTTCAGGACTCGACTCGCCAGCAGAACACTTTAAATAGATTTTCACGCCAAATTTGCCAGTTTTTACTAACGGATGAGAAAAATTAATCAAATATGAATATTTCCAGGAGCGATTCGAGAACATTTATAGAAAATATAAACGTCTCATTTTCAGAGCGGCCAAGCAAATTTGAATAACAAATAATACGTGGGAAATACTAAACACATCATTCGTAATATTAACTATTAGTAAAACTTTGATCGAGGCACATATTAACTGTACAAACAGGTCATTGCCAACCTAGATAGGCCAAATGGGAGCCAAAAGGGGGAAACATACTATAAAGATACGGTGGACATTAACTGCACTGTAGACCTGAACAGATTGGGTCTCCCATAATGCAATGTCACGTCTGGATCTACTTGAAAACCTGGTGACAGACATTCCGGGGTGACGCCCACTCTTCCACACAAAAAAAGAGGTCAGAGGTCACACGTTTTTAAAGTCCATGTTCATTTGAGATAGAGATGTATGAGGTTGTTGTTTTTATTTCTTTCTTAATGATGCCCAACTCTGCACAACCCTCTGGAATACTTGGTCATGTCTCGTTGAGATAAAAGGTTCAGTGCTCCTGATTTCATTTAAATATATTCACTCTATCAGATATTGAAATCTCGGATGATGAAATAGAAAAAAACTTGGATTCTTTTAAAAAATCCCCGAAGCCTTAAACTATTTTAAAACTTTGTTAAGAACTCAGAGCCCGACCAGAATCTATTTTTAGAAGAGAAACTAACGACCCCGTCATTCTGTGGCCCATCTTGACCTTTAGGAATTCCGTGACTGAGGGTGTCAATAACGAGGCTGGTAGGGTAGCGGGTCGTGAAGATGACGTCATCGCGGACTACAAGGGGCTGGACACAACAAGACTACAGGCAAACTCACCAAGTAACATCTATTCCATGTGTAGCATGTTGGTTTGTTAGACTAACGTTACTATGAACAGCACAGGTAAATGTCCCGATTTTAATAGAAATTACTTTTGCTTTAAAAATTGATGTAACAGACAATCCCTGTTGATTTAATATTGATATACTAAATTTGAGTACGAAAAAGCGATAACTAAATTTTGTAAAACTTCACATCGTGATATTTGTGAGGGGGTGGGGGTAGGTGATAAGAAGACATTTTGACGCCCATCGTTGCTAGATAACCTGGCTTCTGTCTTTTAGTCAAATAACACATCGCTGAAAAGTGCAGTGAACCCTAGTACATCTCGCACACATGTGGTTTTGTTTTGACGTAAAGTCAGGGCCAATCGTGTAACAAGGAAAAGTAGTTATCTTGTTTATTTGGTGAGGCGCCACTGTCTACACGACACTGGTGGTTCTAGGTTGGGGCGGAAGGGGGATCTTCTCACAGCACCCACGAGACCTATCATTGCACCAGTAGCAAATGTCCGTGGCTGTGACAAAACTCAGTCACGTGCTGTAACTGCCCTGTAGAGATATGGAAATGGTCACGTACTGATCAGTGTTATAGATTGGAGATAGAGTTCCCCCTCAGCTGCTAACAAGTTCATTGTGTTGTTGAGTTATGACACTTCAGTTTTGTTTATGAGATCATGGAATTAAGTTCTTTGACTTGACTATCCTTTAACCCGTCGGTTGGTCGTTGGACCACCATCGTGAACTGTTCACTATATCACGCCATTTGTCCCGTCCTGTGCTGACTTTTGGAAGTCGATGAATAACAGGCTGGTCCACTCTTTAATGTCGTCTTCCCATCTCTTCTTTTGTCTGCTTCTTTTTCTTCCTCCTTGGATTGTGCCTTGCATTATAGTCTTTGCGAGACCTTCAGATCTTGCCACGAGTCCGTACCATTGTAGTTTCTTCTTCTGGATTAAGGTGAGAAGGTCCTCGTTAGGGCTGATGATAGCAGTATTTTATCGCGGACCGCTTCGTTTGTGATGTACTATGTATTGGTGATGTTCAGTATCATTCGGAAACATCTCATCTCTAGCGCATTGATTCTTCTTTGGGGGTCTGCGGTGAGCGTCCAAGCCTCACAACCATACAGGAAGACCGACATCGCCAGAGAGTGCATTAGTCGAATCTTTGATCTCAGAGTGACTTTCTTGCTTTGTCAGATGTGTTTTAGTTTGTGTGTGCCATTCTGGCAAGAATTTTTTCCTTTGTCAGATGTGTTTTAGTTTGTGTGTGCCATTCTGGCGAGAATTTTTTCCTTTGTCAGATGTGTTTTAGTTTGTGTGTGCCATTCTGGCAAGAATTTCTTGCCTTGAGCCTTTGTCGGATATTCTGGTCCCTAGATATTTAAAGGTGGAGACCTCTTCGATAAAAGTGGAGACCTCTTCGAGTTTTGCCCGTTCATCCGAATTTCATGTGTGAATGTTCTATTTGCCACGACCTTGGTCTTTTCTGCAGTATTTCCATGCCATAGGCCTTTGTTGTTTTCTCTAGTTTTGCAGTGAATTCTGTTAGTTCTTCCTCACTGCCATCTATGCCGTCTATGTCATCGGCAAAGAGTAACATGGTTATAATTCTCCCTCCGATGCTGACTGTTCTGACATGGTTTTCCAGCACATCTGTCATAATCATTTCAAGAAAGAGGTTGAAGAGGACGGGGGAAAGTAAACACCCTTGTCTGACACCAACAGTGGTCTTGAACCAATCTCCCAGCTTCCTGTTGTCGAGTACTGCGCTAGTTGCTATGTTGTACATGTTCTTGATCACTTCAAAGAGGTTAGCATTAATGTTGAATTTGTGCATAGTTGTCCACAGTGCCGCATACCACACTCTGTCAAACTCTTCTTTAAAGTGTATGAAGACATGATAGAGGTCGCTCTGGTGTTCGAGATGTATTTCACGGAGCACAATATTTGTTGTTTGTTTTTTTTTTTAATAAATGTGAAAAACTCTAATCGTTTGATCATTATTTTGTGTATATTTTTTTTTAAAATTCTTACGCAATAAGTCTTGGGAAATAGTTCCTATAGGCAGCAAATATTTGATCTTTGGTAACAATTTTTTTTTGTTTAGGCTGAAAGCAGTCTCTAGAAGTGATGAGTTCAACTCCTGATAGATTTACGGACATTTTGTTTCAACCAGGTGAAGCAATCGTCTGCTAGCTTTTACGACATTTCTCAAACTTGAAATCGTAATAAATTTAACTTGTCAAAGACACGGCAACAGTTTATTTGTCTAGGACTTGTTTCTTTTATTTCTTTAAAAAGTAAAACGTCTTTACTCTTGAAAAATACTGAGAGAAAGTACTACTTGTAATGTAAAGCGTACCATTCGACCAGCCAGTTTTATTCGGTATGGAATTGTTACACTAAGAAATCACCTCTATTTATAGACTATGTACTCAAACGCTGGCCAAGACGGTGATAACCGCGCGACATGATTTTCTCCTCTGTTTTTGTCGCATTGCCTGGTGATAATTGATAAACAAGCGCACGTGACGACAAAGCCGCTTGGCAGTGAGCTATGAGGCTATGACGGAGCTCTTTGTCAACACAAACACGATACCCACCGTCCAATCGTTGCTTGAGTTTGCTGCTTCGGCGGGAAGCGTCTCGCGAGATGAGATCTGCGTAGGAATTTACCAATATCGGAAATTGTTTTACGCGGGGTTCATAATAACTCAAACAGGCTGCATATCCAAGCGAAACCCGGCATGATAAGTATTTTGTAAACTTTTTTAAAAAAATTACTCAGATGCTATACCCCTTTCCTTCTGCATTCTAAAGAGATCAGAAGCCATTGTTGTTGTTTTTTCCTTTTTCCCCACTCTTCTTTTCAGCACGGCCCGATTGCCATCTAGGGGAAAGCAATTGATATTGATGGCGGGCATTAGTTATCTTCCATTAGCTGTTCATTTTTCTCGACATCCGGCATCCATTATTCACATTGCTAGCCTTTGTAGGCACTTGTAGCGCTAATGAATGAAGAAACAATAGAGAAAACGTTACATTGACACAACTTGCGCAAGACCTGGGTCTTTCTGGCTTCCATTCACTGATGCATGATTCATTGGTGGACAAATCTCTTTGTCTGCCGCGCGGCCATGAGAAGGCAGAGCAAAGAAGATACAAGAGACGAGGATGTAACGAGTGCGTAATGACGGAGGATGAGTCGATGATAGCAACAAATCGTATTGTATTAGCTGCTGACTTGTCTTTGACCTGGGGTCTCCAAACTACGGCCCGCGGGCCAGATGTGGCCCACAAGGCCCTCTCATCCGGCCCCTGGAGACCATTTAATCTATTTTTAAAAAATACTATTTTTACCTGTAGTTTACCACAAAACTTAGCAGTCGGCCCCCAAACTGCTGTTTGACAGTTAATGCGGTTCTTCAGCAGAAAAATTTGGAGATACCTGTCTTTGTTACTTCTCCAGAGAGGTCTACGGGCAAGCGCACTGGGCGCACAACAACTTAGAAAAAAAAATGCAGTTTTGGAAACAGGAATTAGGACCAATTATTAACAAATCATTTTAGAAATAGATACTGAACCACATATTATAACACTTCAGTTGGGGCACTGAATACAACGCCACATATTGTACCACTTCATTAGGAGCAATGAATGCGGTGCCACATATTGTAGCACTTCAGGTTGGGCACTGAATGAAGGATCATTGTAACACTTCCACTGGGGCACTCAGTGCATGGCAACAAATTGTAAAACTTCAGTTGAGGCGCTGAATACAACGCCACATATTGAAACACTTCAGCTTAGTGCAGTTGATGCAGGGCCTCGCAGGAACAATTCAGCCTAAGAAAAAGTAGTAGTTGATCGCTGAATGGAGGGAAGCAAAGTAACACAGTGGTTGGAGCATCAAACTCGAAAAGTCAACACACCCTTTTGGCATTTTTACAAAACTTTTTGATTCTTTCTGACACAAAAAATTTTCACTACCACTATAATCGTTATACTCTTATATTAACTTAAGTTCGCTCTGACGTGCTGAAAACACTTTAAAACTATTTCAGTTCAAAAAAATTAAATGAAAACAGAGACGATACAGAACATAACCCAAAATTCCATCGCTGCCCACACACCACACAAAAATTGTCTCTAGCTACACACATCCACAAAAATCCTTATTCTACACACACCACCACCGCAATATCCCATCTCTACCCATACACCACTACCACCACAATATCCCATCTCTACTACACAGCATCATAATATCCCATCACTACGCATACAACACTATAATATCCCATCTCTACCCACACATCACTACAATATCCTATCTCTACACACACACCACTACAATATCACATCTCTACCCACACACCACTACAATATCCCATCTCTACCCACACACCACTACAATATCCCATCTCTACCGACACACCACTACAATATCCCATCTCTACCCACAAACCATCACAATATCCCATCTCTACCCACACACCACCACCACAATATCCCATCTCTACCCACACACCACCACCACAATATCCCATCTCTACCCACACACCATCACAATATCCCATCTCTACCCACACTCCACCACCACAATATCCCATCCATACCTTCCCCTCGCCCACCAAGATCTTGACACCTCGGCTTACAGCCCCGTCTCAGTGTGTTATATGCTCATCCCATTCCTCCAGTAAATACCGAAACACGCACAGAATCAATTTATTGTTCTTGCATCTATTCCGTCTAAACACTGGCGGGAAGCGGGCACTGCCCCGTTCCTATGGGACGTCCTGGTGGCGTAGAGGCTTGATTTAATTTGTATATTCATGAATAATGATAGTGTTGTGATAGTTGGATACGGCGGGGGCAGAGCCTAGCGGGTACCAGTGGCGAGAGAGGGTTTATCAGGGGCGGCCTTATTGTCAGTGTGGACTAAATGATATGGACAAAATGGTTTAGATCTAATGGTGTAGACTAAATGGTTTAGACTAAATGGGATAGACAAAATGGGTTAGACTTATTTTGCAGACTAAATGGTGTAGACTAAATGGTTTAGACTAAATGGTTTAGACTTAATAGTTTAGATTTAATGGTTTAGATTAAATCGTTTAGACTAGGGCTGGTACTGCGTTTAAAAAATGTGTTTCGATTAATCGGGAACAAATTTAATCTATTAACCGATTAATTTCGATTAATTATATTTTTATAACGCATACTTAAATCCCGTTAAGTTGCGATTCATTATTTCGCGAAATCGGCTAAGTTGCGGTGATTCCATGGCTCCCACATTTTGTGACGTAACATAGAAAATTCGTTCTGCTATGCCAGAAAAAAGGAAGAAAACCTCTTTGTTAACTTGTGTTCGTTTAAATGAATATTAATAATATGAGGGAAAAGTATGTAAGTTATAAAAATTATAATCCTTTATATAATGAAAGGCAATTTTATGTCCTGTCATCGATAGCAATTGGTCCCTCAAACTCCTACAGACTTCCACAGATAATCAGAAAAATTTAATCTCATTTACATTTTGAACAAGTTTACGCGGACGTTCAAAGCCACTTATTTTTTGTGCAGTAGTTTTTCCAAGACTTTATTTTGAGCGGTACGCGTTGGGATTTATAGTAAAAAACTTTGTTTTTAAGAGTTATTTATATACAACTATAATGAATAGTATTTTCGACGTGATGCAAATGTATGGCAGGTCGAGACGGTTGTTTGAGGGGAGGTACAACATGACACCGAAACGACGGCGGAACGACCTTGGACGGGCTTCGTTGCTCGTTATTTATAAAACCGGATAAACTGAGATATGTTTTCATAAATTTTAATATATTTTTTATCCATCTTATTAATTTTAATCGATTTATCTTTTTAACGATTAATAAAGAGAGTAATCGTTAATTTCCGCAGCACTAGGTTAGACTTAATGTTGTAGACTAAGTGGTTTAGACTAAACGGTCTGGACTATATGATGTAAGTACAAGACGGGGCATCAAGAATACGCCGAGGCTATGTGGGTAAGGGACAGTACTATCACATGCTCTATGGTGAGTGAGTTAGGGGACAGTACTATCACATGCTCTATGGTGAGTGAGTTAGGGGACAGTACTATCACATGCTCTATGGTGAGTGAGTTAGGGGACAATACTATCACATGCTCTATGGTGAGTGAGTTGGGGACAGTACTATCACATGCTCTACGGTGAGTGAGGTAAGGAACAGTACTATCACATGTTCTATGGTGAGTGAGTTAGGGGACAGTACTATCACATGCTCTATGGTGAGTGAGTTAGGGGACAGTACTATCACATGCTATATGGCGAGGGAGGTAGGGGACAGTACTATCACATTTCCAATGGCGAGGGAGGTAGGGGACAGTACTATCACATGCTCTATGGTGAGTGAGGTAGGGGACAGTACTATCACATTCCCTATAGCGAGGGAGGTAGGAGACAGTACTATCACTTTTACAATGGCGAGGGAGGTAGGGGGCAATACTATCACATATCCAATGATGAGGGAGGGAGGGGACAGTACTATCACATGCCCTATAGTGAGGGAGGTAGAGTACAGTACTATCACATGCCCTATAGTGAGGGAGGTAGGGGACAGTACTATCACATTACTAATGGTGAGTGAGGTAGAGGACAGTACTATCACATGCCCTATGATGAGGGAGGTAGGGGACAATACTATTACATGCCCTATGGCGATGGAGGTAATCGTTACTTATTATCATCCAGAAATTATAATCAATACTCCTCAAACACACAATGTATTGAATATTAATACACATATTCTATTTATATTTTCAAAGAACACCCAGTTGTCTTGCTGTATTAAATGACTTCCTTTATGTATTGAATGTTTGTACTCGTATGTCTATCAAAATAAATGTTTCGCCCTGTAAAGATCACTCAGGTTCTGTGAACCCAATGCTCAACAAACTGCTTCATTAGTTGGAATATTAAATCAATTCTCTCGGCTCTCTATTTAGACATAGACAGCTCTGCCATTCTAACATAGACACCTCTGCCATTATAACGTAGACAGCTCTGCCATTCTAACTTAGACAGCTCTGCCATTCTAACGTAGACAGTCTGCCATTCTAACGTAGACAGATATGCCATTCTCTCACAGACCTATATGCTATTCGACCATTTTAATGCCATAATCTGCTAAGACATTTTTTTTTATCAATGAGTTTTCGCAGTACTTATCTTACAGCTAACACGATGGCAAAGTTCATGTTTAGATCAATGTAATTAAGACATTTTATGGTAGCTTTCAAGTTTGTCATCGTCAAACTAAATTTAGTTTTATGTACAAAAGCGTGTACATCATGCAGCTACACAGTTGGTACACAGGATGTTGGGGGCTGTGTTAAATTTATTGATCTCCTCCGGTCAGTAACAACGGACTTGTTAATGGTCCGTGAAAGCTTTTTATTAGGTAAAACGCTTTTACGGTCTTGAGCTAGAAAGTAGTTTGTCTGGTGACGTGACTGCCGGAATAGCCTGCCATTTGGACTGGTGGTTAGAGAGTAGGTGGTGGGGTGACGTCACTATGTGACTAGCCTGCCATTTGGACTGGTGGTTAGAGAGTAGGTGGTGAGAGTGACGTCTCTATGTGACTAGCCTGCCATTTGGACTGGTGGTTAGAGAGTAGGTGGTGGAGTGACGTCACTATGTGACTAGCCCGCCATTGAACCGGTGGCTAGAGAGTAGGTGGTGGAGTGACGTCATCATGGAACTCGTCTGTTTTAAAAAGGTTATAATTGTCTATAAACAAAGATTATTTGGTATTATTATTGTTGTTGTTAAATGACATCAATTAAAACCATGAAATTCGCACAGAAAACATTATCGATGATCTTACATTTTAATGTAACAATAATTTTTAAACTTCATCCGAAACCGTTACTAATTTAGGTGTTTATTGGTGGGGGGCTGCTTGTTTGGGAGAATGGCCTGTTAGAGGGGTCACAGGAGGCTGCTTGTTTGGGAGAATGGCCTTGTAAGTGTGGTCACCAGTATTCCAATTAAATCCTGTAAGAGATGAAAACTGATTTCAGATCTTCATTAGCAGGACACATCAAAATTAAACAGTAGCCCTGACATAGTAGTACTGACACAGTAGCCCTGACATAGTAGTACTGACACAGTAGCCCTGACATAGTAGTACTGACACAGTAGCCCTGGCATAGTAGTACTGACATAGTAGTACTGACACAGTAGCCCTGACATAGTAGTACTGACACAGTAGCCCTGACATAGTAGTACTGACATAGTAGTACTGACATAGTAGTACTGACACAGTAGCCCTGACATAGTAGTACTGACTGACACAGTAGCCCTGACATAGTAGTACTGACATAGTAGTACTGACACAGTTGACCTGACACAGTAGCCCTGACATAGTAGTACTGACACAGAAGCTCTGACATAGTAGTACTGACATAGTAGTACTGACATAGTAGTACTGACACAGAAGCCCTGACATAGTAGTACTGACACAGTAGTACTGACATAGTAGTAATGACATAGTAGTACTGACATAGTAGTACTGACATAGTAGTACTAACATAGTAGTACTGACACAGTAGTACTGACATAGTAGTACTGACACAGTAGTACTGACATAGTAGTACTGACACAGTAGCCCTGACATAGTAGTACTGACATAGTAGTACTGACACAGTTGACATGACATAGTAGCCCTGACATAGTAGTACTGACACAGTAGCCCTGACATAGTAGTACTGACATAGTAGTACTGACACAGTTGACCTGACACAATAGCCCTGACATAGTAGTACTGACACAGTAGCCCTGACACAGTAGTACTGACTGACACAGTAGCCCTGACATAGTAGTACTGATATAGTAGTACTGATTGACACAGTAGCCCTGACACAGTAGTACTGACACAGAAACTCTGACATAGTAGTACTGACACAGTAGTACTGACACAGTAGTACTGACACAGTAGTACTGACACAGTAGCACTGACATAGTAGTACTGACTGACGCAGTAGCCCTGACACAGTAGTACTGATATAGTAGTACTGACTGACACAGTAGCCCTGACACAGTAGTACTGACATAGTAGTACTGACTGACACAGTTGAACTGACACAGTAGTACTGACATAGTAGTACTGACTGACACAGTAGCCCTGACATAGTAGTACTGACTGACACAGTAGCCCTGACATAGTAGCCCTGACATAGTAGTACTGACACAGTTGACCTGACACAGTAGTACTGACACAGTTGACCTGACACAGTAGTACTGACACAGTTGACCTGACTCAGTAGTACTGACACAGTTGACCTGACACAGTAGTACTGACACAGTTGACCTGACATAGTAGTACTGACACAGTAGTACTGACATAGTAGCCCTGACATAGTACTACTGACACAGTTGACCTGACACAGTAGTACTGACACAGTTGACCTGACACAGTAGTACTGACTCAGTTGACCTGACACAGTAGTACTGACACAGTTGACCTGACACAGTAGTACTGACACAGTAGCCCCGACAGTAGTACTGACTGACACAGTAGCCCTGACATAGTAGTACTGACACAGTAGTACTGACACAGTAGTACTGATATAGTAGTACTGACTGACACAGTTGACCTGACACAGTAGTACTGACACAGTTGACCTGACACAGTAGTACTGACACAGTTGTCCTGACACAGTAGTACTGACACAGTAGCCCTGACATAGTAGTACTGACCGACACAGTAGCCCTGACATTGTAGTACTGACTGACACAGTAGCCCTGACACAGTAGCCCTGACATAGTAGTACTGACTGACACAGTAGCCCTGACACAGTAGCCCTGACATAGTAGTACTGACTGACACAGTAGCCTTGACATAGTAGTACTGACTGACACAGTAGCCCTGACATAGTAGCCCTGACATAGTAGTACTGACACAGTTGACCTGACACAGTAGTACTGACACAGTAGCCCTGACATAGTAGTACTGACTGACACAGTAGCCCTGACATAGTAGCCCTGACATAGTAGTACTGACACGGTAGTACTGACGCAGTAGCCCTGATATAGTAGCCCTGACATAGTAGCCCTGACACAGTTGACCTGACACAGTAGTACAGACACAGTTGACCTGACACAGTAGTACTGACACAGTAGCCCTTACATAGTAGTACTGACACAGTAGCCCTGACATAGTAGTACTGACTGACACAGTAGCCCTGACATAGTAGCCCTGACACAGTAGTACTGACATAGTAGTACTGACTGACACAGTTGACCTGACACAGTAGTACTGACATAGTAGTACTGACTGACACAGTAGCCCTGACATAGTAGTACTGACTGACACAGTAGCCCTGACATAGTAGCCCTGACATAGTAGTACTGACACAGTTGACCTGACACAGTAGTACTGACACAGTTGACCTGACACAGTAGTACTGACACAGTTGACCTGACTCAGTAGTACTGACACAGTTGCCCTGACACAGTAGTACTGACACAGTTGACCTGACATAGTAGTACTGACACAGTAGTACTGACATAGTAGCCCCGACATAGTAGTACTGACACAGTTGACCTGACACAGTTGACCTGACACAGTAGTACTGACTCAGTTGACCTGACACAGTAGTACTGACACAGTTGACCTGACACAGTAGTACTGACACAGAAGCCCCGACAGTAGTACTGACTGACACAGTAGCCCTGACATAGTAGCCCTGACATAGTAGTACTGACACAGTTGACCTGACACAGGAGTACTGACACAGTAGCCCTGACATAGTAGTACTGACTGACACAGTAGCCCTGACATAGTAGCCCTGACATAGTAGTACTGACACAGTAGTACTGACGCAGTAGCCCTGACATAGTAGCCCTGACATAGTAGCCCTGACACAGTTGACCTGACACAGTAGTACTGACACAGTAGCCCTGACATAGTAGTACTGACTGACACAGTAGCCCTCACATAGTAGTACTGACACAGTAGCCCTGACACAGTAGTACAGACACAGTTGACTTGACACAGTAGTACTGACACAGTAGCCCTTACATAGTAGTACTGACACAGTAGCTCTGACATAGTAGTACTGACAAAGCAGACCTGACACAGTAGTACTGACACAGTAGTACTGACACAGTAGTACTGACACAGTAGTACTGACACAGTAGTACTGACACAGTAGTACTGACACAGTAGCCCTGACATAGTAGTACTGACACAGTTGACCTGACACAGTAGTACTGACACAGTAGCCCTTACATAGTAGTACTGACACAGTAGCTCTGACATAGTAGTACTGACATAGTAGCCCTGACACAGTAGACCTGACACAGTAGCCCTGACACAGTAGACCTGACATAGTAGCCCTGACACAGTAGCCCTTACATAGTAGTACTGACACAGTAGTACTGACACAGTAGCCCTGACATAGTAGTACTGACACAGTAGCCCTGACATAATAGTACTGCCAAAGTAGTACTGACATAGTAGCCCTGACACAGTAGACCTGACACAGTAGCCCTGACACAGTAGCCCTGACACAGTAGTACTGACACAGTAGCCCTGACATAGTAGTACTGACACAGTTGACCTGACACAGTAGTACTGACACAGTAGCTCTGACATAGTAGTACTGACACAGTTGACCTGACACAGTAGTACTGACAAGGTAGCTCTGACCTAGTAGTACTGACACAGTTGACCTGACACAGTAGTACTGACACAGTTGACCTGACATAGTAGTACTTACACAGTTGAACTGACACAGTAGTACTGACACAGTAGCTCTGACATAGTAGTACTGACACAGTTGACCTGACACAGTAGTACTGACACAGTAGCTCTGACATAGTAGTACTGACACAGTTGACCTGACATATTAGTACTGACACAGTTGTCTGACATAGTAGTACTGACACAGTTGACCTGACATAGTAGTACTGACACAGTAGCCCTGACACAGTAGTACTGACACAGTAGACCTGACATAGTAGTACTGACACAGTAGCCCTGACATAGTAGTACTGACACAGTTGACCTGACATAGTAGTACTGACACAGTTGACCTGACACAGTAGTACTGACACAGTTGACCTGACATAGTTGTACTGACACAGTTGACCTGACACAGTAGTACTGACACAGTTGACCTGACATAGTAGTACTGACACAGTTGACCTGACACAGTAGTACTGACACAGTTGACCTGACATAGTAGTACTGACACAGTTGACCTGACATAGTAGTACTGACACAGTAGCCCTGACACAGTAGTACTGACATAGTAGTACTGACACATTTGACCTGACATAGTAGTACTGACACAGTAGCCCTGACATAGTAGTACTGACACAGTAGCCCTGACACAGTAGTACTGACATAGTAGTACTGACACAGTTGACCTGACATAGTAGTACTGACACAGTAGCCCTGACACAGTAGCCCTGACATAGTAGTTCTGACACATTTGACCTGACATAGTTGTACTGACACAGTTGACCTGACATAGTAGTACTGACACATTTGACCTGACATAGTAGTACTGACACAGTAGCCCTGACACAGTAGCCCTGACATAGTAGTACTGACACATTTGACCTGACATAGTAGTACTGACACAGTTGACCTGACATAGTAGTATTGACACAGTAGCCCTGACACAGTAGCCCTGAAACAGTAGCCCTGACATAGTTGCCCTGACACATAAGCTCTGACACAATAGCCCTGTCACACTAGCCCTGAAACAGTAGCCCTGACATAGTTGCCCTGACACAGTAGCCCTGACACAGTAGCACTGAGACAGTAGCCCTGACACAGTAGCCCTGACACAGTAGTACTGACATAGTAGCCCTGACACAGACTCTCTGACACAATAGCCTTGTCACACTAGCCCTGAAACTGTGCCAGTGACAGAAACAATGACGCAGTAGCCATGACACAGTAGCCCAGACACAGTAGCCCTTAAACAGTCGCACTGACACAGAAGTAATGACACAGTGGCACTGACACAGTAGCACTTAAGCAATTGCCCTGACACTGGAGCCATGTACTATAGTCCTGACAATAGCCCTGATACGTTAGCCTTGACACGGTAGCCTTGTTCAAGGGCAGGGACTATCGTTTGATCAGCTCGTATTCGCCAACACTGTGTCCCCAAACACCATAGTGAGTACTACAAAGGTCCTCTACTAATTGATCCAGCTAAGGGATAATTGTTGAATACTGATGTCAAGATTTAATAGTTTCTACTTGCGAGCATTTCTTTATAATGTTTTGTTTAGTGTGAGTGAGTTGAGTTTTTGTACAGTGATGAAAATGCTTTAGTCCCTTTTGGCACCAAATTAAGTAATCATTTCAACGGTTCAATGAACCTACTATAGTATTCGATTTTGCTGAGCAGCGGTATTCGACCATCAAAGCATATATTTGCACAAACTTTCCAATAATTACGTCTCTTCTGTAGTCGGGCCAGTGAATGTGTCTTGAAATTCTGGTGGAGTCGGTTGCTGTTCTTTGTTGTTGTGCTTTTAATTTGGTGTTGGTTATTGATGAAAGGGGCGAATTCCAGGTTGTGTTAGTGCTAGGGTTACCCTTAGTTGTTGGAGGGTGTAGAATATAAGCTTTTATTTACAATAACTCCACACCCCAATACCTGTCTGGTCTGTCCAAAGTTGAATAAGCCCACTCCCCATTACAACGCATGAAAAGACAATTTGGATTGAACAAGTGTTAACTTTAAGCTGCACGGCCTGCAGTAAGAAGATATAGTGGTCACCGAGACAAGGTTGACTGCGTGTTGTTGGTCACAGTTTGGTCACTGAGACTAGGTTGACTGCATGTTGATGGTCACAGTTTGGTCACTGAGACAAGGTTGACTGCGTGTTGATGGTCACAGTTTGGTCACTGAGAAAATGTTGACTCCATGTTGATGGTCAAAGTTTCGTCTCTGGGACAGAGTTGACTGCGTGTTGTTGGTCAAAGTTTGGTCTCTGAGACAAGGTTGACTGCGTGTTGATGGTCAAAGTTTGGTCACTGAGAAAAGGTTGACTCCATGTTGATGGTCAAAGTTTCGTCTCTGGGACAGAGTTGACTGCGTGTTGTTGGTCAAAGTTTGGTCTCTGAGACAAGGTTGACTGCGTGTTGATGGTCAAAGTTTGGTCACTGAGACAAGGTTGACTGCGTGTTGATGGTCACAGTTTGGTCACTGAGACAAGGTTGACTGCGTGTTGATAGTCACAGTTTGGTCACTGAGACAAGGTTGACTGCGTGTTGTTGGTCAAAGTTTGGTCACTGAGACAAGGTTGACTGCGTGTTGATGGTCAAAGTTTGGTCACTGAGACAAGGTTGACTGCGTGTTGATGGTCAAAGTTTGGTCACTGAGACAAGGTTTTTAGTCAACAATCATTCAAACATTAAACTATGTAAAAGGACACGCAGTTCATGAAAGACAAACATAACTAAAAATGGATAAAAATGTCCAGCAGACAAAAGTCGGCACTATTGGAACTTAGGATTTAATCATAAAGATATCTCATTTGACATATGGTATTGTCAGACGGTATTTGTCTTTGACTATGTTATGGTGTCTCGTGATGTCCGTTATTATACAGAATTGCAATGTTCCGTCTTTTCTCCTCACGACCACAATGAAACATTAGCATTATGGTTGATATTCTTTACATAACAATTATCGACAACATTTGCCCGACAGCAAACCCATCTTGATTTGCACCTTGGCGACTCGATTTCAAAACCTGCACCCCCCCCCCCCCCCACACACACACACAACAAATAAATATGCTAATGAGCATTGACGTAAACATCCTACATATTTTTCTGAAGACAAAGACGACAGTTAGTTACAAGGGTGTGGGGGGGGTGTCGGTTTGTGACAATGAGAAACGACAACTCGGATCCTTTACATCGTCACAAGTTGGGACAAACAATTGACGTCATGTCCGGAGTAAATTGATGCTAATCAATGAAGAAATTATGCTAAAGGTTTGAAATATCCCCAGTGCTCAGCAGATTTGGTTTGTAAATTAAGATTTAATAATGGAAGACAAAGTTTCTGTCCAGAACACAATTTAAAATGAATAACCCGCCAAACAAATCTTTCCCTATGATATCATCTTGCTGATCTGAGATGAACAACTACATTTAAAGTCAAAACTGCTGTCTTGGACGATCGGTGAATATTTAAAGTCTTCCCTTGATAAAGGCACAAAGTCAAAACTGATGCCTTGGATGGTCGGTGAACATTTATCGACAAAAAAGATAATTAGGATAAACTTTTATGTTAGTGTTAGTTTAAATATATCACTGAGTCCTGAATGAAAGTATAGTTGCTGTACGAGTTTAGATCAACATTGATTAAAGTCTGATAGCTTTACGAGTTTAGATCAACATTAATTAAGGTATGATAGCTTTACGAGTTTAGATCAACATTAACTAAGGTCTGATAGCTTTACGAGTTTAGCTCAACATTAATTAAGGTATGATTGCTGTGCAAGTTGAAATCAAACCACCGTTAAAAACTCCCTGCTAAAGCAGCGTTAATTCATGCTACCTGGCCCAATATTTATTATTTAAACATACGCCATCTTGTTTCAATGTCCATCATCTAGCGACAGTACCCGCCATGTTCCCAGTTAGTGACAGAGTAACAGCGTCCACCTCCCACTTTACCATCGACTTTAATCTCACTACTTGGACCAACGTCTGATAGGTCATCTTTTGGTGTATGGTGTTTACCTCATCTGTGATAGGTCATCTCTTGGTGTATGGTGTTTACCTCATCTCTGATAGGTCATCTTTTGGTGTATGGTGTTTACCTCATCTCTGATAGGTCATCTTTTGGTGTATAGTGTTTACCTCATCTCTGATAGGTCATCTTTTGGTGTATGGTGTTTACCTCATCTCTGATAGGTCATCTTTTGGTGTATGGTGTTTACCTCATCTCTGATAGGTCATCTTTTGGTGTATGATTATTACATTATCTCTGATTTGTCATCTTTTGGTGTATGGTGTTTACCTTATCTCTGATAAGTCATCTTTTGGTGTATGGTGTTTACCTCATCTCTAAAAGTTGATCTTTTGGTGTATGATGTTTACCTTATCTCTGATAGGTCATCTTTTGGTGTATGGTATTTACCTCATCTCTGATAGGTCATCTTTTGGTGTATCGTGTTTACCTCATCTCTGATAAGTCATCTTTTAGTGTATGGTGTTTACCTCATCTCTGATAGGTCCTCTTTTGGTGTATGGTGTTTACCTTATCTCTGATAAGTCATCTTTTGGTGTATGGTGTTTACCTCATCTCTAAAAGTTGATCTTTTGATGTATGGTGTTTACCTCATCTCTAAAAGTTGATCTTTTGGTGTATGATGTTTACCTCATCTCTGATAGGTCATATTTGGTTGTATGGTTTTTAGCTTATCTCTGATAGGTCATCTTTTGGTGTATGGTATTTACCTCATCTCTGATAGGTCATCTTTTGGTGTATGGTGTTTACCTCATCTCTAAAAGTTGATCTTTTGGTGTATGGTGTTTACCTCATCTCTGATAAGTCATCTTTTGGTGTATGGTGTTTACCTCAGCTCATCCAATGGGCTGGGGCGGATAGGTTAAAACATCGTTTGGGAACCATCGGACCGTATAATTAAAATCTTCAGCTCGTGTTTCAAACGATTGGGACAGTTATTTCAATCTAATCTCTCAGCTGCTGGCTCTTTCATTGCGTGGCGATAGTTTTAGTGCATGCGATGGAATCTTCTAGATTAATTTATTTCCCAATCAGCAGTTCATTGAAATAGAACAGATTGGGTTAGCAAAGGTTATGACGTTGCCATGGGGTCCCCTGGCTTGGGCTGCTGTTTGTTTTGTTTTAAGGCAAGCTAGATAAAGAAAAAAAGAGGAAGGAAAAAAAGAAAATTAGTCTCTTTATGTTGTCGATTTAAAGTAGACACGAAATTAATTGAATTCGGGTAAAATGTATACACTTATTTCCATAGGGTTTGTTTATATCGCATTGCGGCCAATATTTGGTCATCGTATTGAGGGAAGAAGGGGGGGGGGTAATTTATATCATTCTGATTTTATTCTTAGCCTTCAATAAAATTATTTGCGTTATGTTAGTGCTTTTAATAAAGACCAAAATAGTTTTATTAAGTGTAACTAACACCGTCAGAAATATGACTGTTCCACCCAAACTTATCAGTAAATTTCAGTTTTACTTGTACACAATTTTAAATCAATAACCTAACTAAATGATTAAGACATTTCTTTCTCTATTAAAACTTTTTAAAAAAAGAGCATTTATTAATTACATATTATAATTTATTTTTTTTTAAACGTGTTCTTTTTTTATTTTTCTTTTTTTTTTGCTTTTGATTTATACAAATTGTATTGTTTATTTTTTTCCAACAATTTTTTTTTCCAGAAATCAATAAATCAATTTAAAAACAAGCCATTAAAATAAATGAAATTTCTTTGGAATTATCATGTTCTAAGATTTGAAACTTAACATTTAGATTTAGCCTTTAAACACCTTAACAGCAAGTAGAAACCATCACAACGGCTGTTTGAAAAAGTGTAGAGCGTGTATGATGTGTGTTGTTTTGATGATTTTTTTTTTTTTAAAATTTTTAACACAAGACTTTAATTAGTCAGGAAACAGAGGTAAAAACATGTGATGAATGAGCTCCGATCGGCAGATATCAATTTCAACATTGTCGATTGTCAGAAACTAAGTCAGGTCCTAATGACTTTATTGTTCAACTCGAGCTACTGCTGATGAGTGTTGGGGGGAGGNGGTGGTAATGAGGGGTGGGGCGGCAATGAGTGGTGGGGCGGCAATGAGGAGTAGGGTGACAATGAGTGGGGTGGTAATATGTGGTCGGGCGGCCATTAGTGGTGGGGTGGCAATGAGGGGTGGGGCGGTAATGAGGGGTTGGACGGCAATGAGTTGTGAGGAGGCCATTAGGGGTGGGGTGGCATTGAGAAGTGGGGCTGAAGAGATGTTTTTTGGACCAGCGGTTAATTATGTCCTTTATTTTTTAAGGTCAAAGTATTTAGCCGACTTGGAAGTTTAATGAAAAAAGTTTGAGAATTTATTTCCTCATTCGGATGGCATTAACATCGGTCTGATAGAACTGTATTTCAAAATGCCTATTAAACAACTCCTTCGTGTGTAAAGTTATATATTGCTGAATGTAGTACTACGCATCATTTCCTGTTTCACGGCCTTGATAACATACATTGTCTCCAATGCTTGTCGGTTTGACATAAATTTCCCCATGAAGGCCTTGGCAACGTTTATTGTTGGGTTAATATTCCCAGCTTACATGTTGAACATAAAGCAGGTTAAGTCGAGATCTATGGTGGAAGAAATAAAACATTGGATGGAGCAAGGGTTTTTTAATGTGATGTTGGTATGCCTCGTGAGAGGTGTGGAGTAGGGAACCTTGGGGGGGGGGACTGGGACAAGCAGGCGAGTAAGGGGTCTAAACAGATGAAGAGAAAATTGGGATTAGGGCAGGTATCGAAGGATAGGAGGCTTCTTTGGGGTTTCTTGGGATATGAGGGTTGGTGGAGGTGTATTCAGATTAGAGGTTTTGTGCTGGAGTATAACGATAGGAGGGTGGCTGCAATGTTCTTAGCTTATCAAGATAGGAGATTCCATGTTGAGAAGTACATCTCAGGTTTTGCATAGATCTGATTTCTAACTCTATGTTATTTTATACAAGAGCTCCCTCAAATGAATGTGTATTCGTTGAGCGACTGCGAGGAATATGCAAAACTAGTCGATGACAATACAAATTATTGTTAAAAAATGTGATATTTAAAGAAATAGATATTTTCTATTACAATCAAATAAATTTTTCATAGTAAATTTTATTTTTAAAAACTTTAAAAAAACAAACCAGCTGATGTTCCAGATCCCAGTGCAAAATGACATATATAGAAATACCGAAATTGCAATTGGTGCACAACTTGTTGAAACAAATTAGTAATAAATCTTCCTTGTAACAGGGCCTGGACATTAAAATATCGATACTTTACAGTGGCGCTAAAAGTGTACATGTGTGGCACTCACGGTGAATCTTTCGTATAAAGTGTGAACAGGATAGTTCTCAAAAACTTTACTATATGTCGAGTTTTATGCCTGGTCAAAGCGATGTCTATTTTTGACCACTTTTAATCGCCAGTTAATCTCTAGCCGCTAAGTGAAATCCCAAGAAAATATATAACGATATTTGACTTGAGCCAATTTCTACAGGTCAATTACTTTTTTTTTACTCTTTTCCTATCGCCACCTTCCTGTTTTCTTGACAGTTTTAGAAGAGTGTGGATTTGAAGGGCACTTATGGTCTGCTCGAAATGCCCCTCAGTCACCAATTGCCCGGGCAACTCATTCTTTCCACGGGATTAATCACTTCGATGCGCACGAGCAGATCTTTGAAGGAGGAATCGATGGCATTTATTTCTGTAGACATTGTGCGTGGTTTCACATGGGGTGCTTGGCCCCGCATGGGGTGCTTCTAACATGCATTGGCGCCATTTGAAGTGGCTCTGGAGACAGCTTTAGGGCATACAATGTTGACAGTCACCAGTGGCTCAAGAGTCCGATTAACAATACGTTCAAAATACCCCAAGAATAAATTGCGAAATTCGGGAAAAGCCATCGAAGTGCTCTCGGAACTTTTTAACTGTGAGACTAAAATAGATTTTTAGTTTATGAGAGAAAATGTTGGTAATAAGGGGTTGTAAGAGTTTATACATGTTTTTTAATCACTTAATATAACTTCAATCATTTATCCTGGTCCCGCCACCGCGCAAAAAATCAAAAGTAAAAAAATGACCCACTTCCCGTGATCCCATCAAACTGACATTTTGCACATAGAATAGTGTCATTGTATGAAAATCTCAAATCGATCGAATGTACCGTAACCAAATTAATGAGATTTTACTTTATCTCTGAACATCTCTATATAGCATGTGTAGCCGTCTGCCTACTATATTAAACATAGTCATTACTTTTAGTTTAGTCTCATTTATAGTCTAAAGTATCTACATTTTCTTAATGATAATTTACTGACCTCATAAAAAAGCATTTTACTAAATAATCTATTTCAACTTTCTGGATTAGTTTGTACAAAACATTTTGATGGGTTTTTTTTTTTGTTTAAGTCTAAATCCCTTAACTCTTTTTTTTTTTTAAATAATAAAAATAAATTTAAAAATAAAGATAAATATTTATTCTAATTGACTACAGTCTTACGAGTTGACTAGAAATCGACAACATGCAGATGAGCTAGTGATCTGTAGCGGTCATTTATATGTAGATTGTGAGGTAACATTGCTGGCAAACTAGAGGGATAGCAATTAGCTTGACCCAGACCCGACTGTACTATATCATACAGAATAGGACTGCATAAAGCTTTTTTATTAAAAAAACAAATTACACAGACTATTTGTGTAAGGAAACAATAAATTAAAGCTTTATTATCAACTAATACAAATAATGGTAGACGTTTCGGCTCATGCCTTCATCAGTACAAAAACAATTACATGTACTAACATATATATTAAAATTAAAACATATTAAAGTCTATGTGATAAAATGAAAAGAAATGAAAGACAAAAATAAACACGGACATAGAATATAAGAAAAAGGAGGAAGTTGAAGTATCTAAAGTAACAGTGAAAACCACAACGGGAAAACGATTTTGCAGTCATGTTGACCACGATGGCATTTTGGATATTGTAGTTACTGGTATTTTATATGCAACCAATACCCATGATAGAGTCCACATGGAAAATAGACTCATAAAACGATTTGGTACGTTGGCTCCATATGGAATTAACCAAATCCACAATTTTACATGACTGCAAAATCGTTTTCCCGTTGTGGTTTTCACTGTTACTTTAGATACTTCAACTTCCTCCTTTTTCTTATATTCTATGTCCGTGTTTATTTTTGTCTTTCATTTCTTTTCATTTTATCACATAGACTTTAATATGTTTTAATTTTAATATATATGTTAGTACATGTAATTGTTTTTGTACTGATGAAGGCATGAGCCGAAACGTCTACCATTATTTGTATTAGTTGATAATAAAGCTTTAATTTATTGTTTCCTTACACAAATAGTCTGTGTAATTTGTTTTTTCCGACTGTACTAACATGATTCACGCCATTTATTGATCTATCGATTATTTATTGTTTGTGTAGTTATATCGCTTTTTAAGCTCGATATGTCATTCTGAACTTGAGATATTTAATATGTATTTAAATCTGAAACATCCCACAATGCACCTGATCATTGATTGATAAACCAGCATGGGAGGCAATCCAAGTTGTGCTCTTGATCCAATTCCGATAACTCAATGAAACCATCCCAGATAGGTTCTCATTAAGAAACCGTGGGCAGTAAAATAGTGGATCAAAGAAAACTAACCAATGAAATAGTTGCTCTCGTGGGAGGCTAGATAGTAAAAACTCGTGCTGCTAATGGGGCAATAATAGGTTCCTAGACCTTTTTGAAATAGTGCGTAGATCTTATGAATGATACTAGCGAGAGGCAGTTGGTGCAATGTTTTATAATGAACAGAAATTCCTGATTACTGATTCATGAGTTACTTTTGAGTTTATTGCAGTGCATCCTCAAATGTTTGTACTAGGAGGGAAAGTGTTTGTACAGACATAGCAGACATTAATACAATATGCGTGTAAGACTTACATAGCAGACATTTATACAATAAGCGTGTAAGACTTACATAGCAGACATTTATTTATACAATAAGCGTGTAAGACTTACATAGCAGACATTTATTTATGCAATAAGCGTGTAAGACTTACATAGCAGACATTTATTTATACAATAAGCGTGTAAGACTTACATAGCAGACATTTATTTATACAATAAGCGTGTAAGACTTACATAGCAGCAATTTATACAATAAGCGTGTAAGACTTACATAGCAGACATTTATACAATAAGCGTGTAAGACTTACATAGCAGACATTTATTTATACAATAAGCTTGTAAGACTTACATAGCAGACATTAATACAATAAGCGTGTAAGACTTACATAGCAGACATTTATTTATACAATAAGCGTGTAAGACTTACATAGCAGACATTTATTTATACAATAAGCTTGTAAGACTTGCATAGCAGACATTTATACAATAAGCGTGTAAGACTTACATAGCAGACATTAATACAATAAGCGTGTAAGACGTACATAGCAGACATTTATTAATACAATAAGCTTGTAAGACTTACATAGCAGACATTTATACAATAAGCGTGTAAGACTTGCATAGCAAACATTAATACAATAAGCGTGTAAGACTTACATAGCAGACATTTATACAATAAGCGTGTAAGACTTGCATAGCAGACATTTATTAATACAATAAGCGTGTAAGACTTGCATAGCAGACATTAATACAATAAGCGTGTAAGACTTACATAGCAGACATTTATACAATAAGTGTGTAAGACTTGCATAGCAGACATTAATACAATAAGCGTGTAAGACTTACATAGCAGACATTTATACAATAAGCGTGTAAGACTTACATAGCAGACATTTATTAATACAATAAGCGTGTAAGACTTACATAGCAGACATTTATACAATAAGCTTGTAAGACTTACATAGCAGACATTTATACAATAAGCGTGTAAGACTTACATAGCAGACATTTATTTATACAATAAGCTTGTAAGACTTGCATAGCAGACATTTATACAATAAGCTTGTAAGACTTGCATAGCAGACATTTATACAATA